>ARYC01021493.1:0-10159 GCA_000711775.1 Oxytricha trifallax
AGAGGCTATATGTTGCGTGAAGCAACTTTATTTTCAATATTTTGGAACTTTTTCAAATTTCTTTATTTTTTGACTATGAAGCCAAAGGGAGTCAGGTAAAAAAAATAATTTTATTATTGACCACGCGATATCGAATCTCCATAGTTGATTGTGGGATAAATATCACATTAGATATGACTTTTGGTTAAATAATATCTTACACTGGAAAAATCCCGTTTTATCCCTCCGCAAAACCCCAGTTAATATATATATCAAAGCGTCACGCATATTTTATATATAAAAATCCTGGGTGGTAAAAACTTCGATCTGCGGAGCCCTAAAACCCCATATATAGGGATATCAAAGGGCGACTAGTCAATAAAGACTTGACATAGATATATAATATTGTATAGAAAAAATAATAAGAGAAAAAAGTAAAGTATATTAAGTAAAGAACAGTTGCAATTAAGATAATGTAGATGAATTATAACAAAAATCTTTTCTTTTTTGAAAACCTGAAAAAAGGCTGACGCCAAAACTCTTCGGGTAAGCCAAAAAACGAGGCAATTTTAATATGATTGTGACGCGAGTCCTGAGCGAAGCGAAGACTCTGCGTATTGCGTCACGTATGAAAACCCAAAGCGAAGTGAGTGAAAACCAAGGTCAAACTTGCAAAGCCAAAGAGATAGTACTTTCTACTGATTAGAATGTCTTTACTATAGAATGAAAACCCAGATACACCTTTTCACCAAAACCCAAAGAGATGCCTAAGTTAGTAATTATATAATGAATAGCAATGAGTTTTCTTATAAAAATAGTAGGGTTTTCACAATTTGATGAGTAAGTAATCAAAAATTATATCATTTACATATTAGTACTTCTTTATTAGAATACATGAAATCAATTCTATATAATTTTTATAATAAAATGAATGTTTTATATATAAATTTTATTTTTCATGAGTAGTAGTCAGGAATCTTAATATATTTTTCTATGACTATGTTTTGATAAGTAATTTACAGGTTATATATCGAGTGAAGAATCTTTTTTTCAAAATTATTAATTTTTTTAGTTTTGTCAATTATTATTATATGCACCAAATCACATATGAGTTTCCATTTCTTTAATATTAATGAAAAACCAGAGAATCTATTCAACAAAAACCCAGAGTGAAACCAAAGGGAGTAAGTAAATTTTTATGTAAGATGAGTTTTCTTATCAAAGTGAGAGAGTGTTCTTATAAAGTAAGTAAGGTTTACAAGGCTAAGATAAATTTATTAAGACTTTTAGTAACTTATTGAAGTTTAGATTATTTCTTACAAGTTTTTCAATTTATTAAATTTGATCGGGTTTTCTTATCAAATTGGTTGGGTTTTCTTATCAAAATTGTAGGGTTTTTGAGTTTTTTTTAATTTTATGGGTAAGTACTCACAAATCTAATGAGTTATTATAAGTTACATATTATTTTATAATTCTTTTATGGAATTTATAATCTATTAAGGGTTTATTATCATTTTTCTATTAAAATAATAATTAATATAGGACTTTATTTTTTTGTGAGTAGTAGTCAGGAATCTGAAAATATTTTTTCTAACAGTATGATCTGACACCTTTTTTAGAGGCTATATGTCGAGCGAAGCAACTTTATTTTCAATTTTTGGAACTTTTTCAAATTTCTTTATTTTTGTACAATGAAGCCAAAGTGAGTCAGGTAAAAAAAATAATTTTATTGTTGACCACGCGATATCGAATCTCCATTGTCGATTGTGAGGTAAATATCACATTATCTATGAATTTTGGTTAAATAATATCTTACACTGGAAAAATCCCGTTTTATCCCTCCGCAAAACCCCAATTAATATATATATCAAAGCGTCACGCACAGTTTATATATAAAAAATCAAGGTTGAAAAAATGACGATCTGCGGAGCCCCAAAACCCCATATATAGGGATATCAAAGGGCGACTAGGCAATAAAGACTTGACAAAGATATATAATAGAGTATAGAAATAATAATAAGAGAAAAAAGTCAAGTATAATAAGTAAAGAACAGTTGCAATTAAGATAATGTAGATGAATTATAACAAAAATCTTTTCTTTTTTGAAAACCTGAAAAAAGGCTGACGCCAAAACCCTTCGGGTAAGCCAAAGACGAGGCAATTTTAATATGATTGTGACGCGAGTCCTGAGCGAAGCGAAGACTCTGCGTATTGCGTCACGTATGAAAACCCAAAGCGAAGTGAGTGAAAACCCCAAGGTCAAACTTGCAAAGCCAAATTGATAGTCCATTCATCTGATGAGAATGTCTTTGCTATAGAATGAAAACCCAGAGACCCTTTTTCAGCAAAACCCAAAGAGATGCCTAAGTTAGTAATTGTATAATGAATAGGAATGGGTTTTCTTAAAAAAATAGTAGGGTTTTCTGAATTTGATGAGTAAGTAGTCACAAATTATATTATTTACATAATATTACTACTCTTTTTTAATACATTTATCCTTTTCTAGACAATTTTTATAATAAAATGAGTTCTTTATATATAAATTTATTTTTAATGAGTAGTAGTCAGGAATCTGAAAATATTTTTTCTAAAACAATGTTTTTATAATTTTTTAAAAGGCTTTATACAGAGTGAAGAACATTTTTATCTAAATTATTAATTTTTTTGGTTTTCTCATTTTATTATTATATGAAACAAATCACATATGAGTTTCCATTTCTTCAATATTCATGAAAACCCAGAGACACCTTTTCACCAAAACCCAGAGAGAAACCAAAGGTAGTAAGTAATTGTTTGATTTGGTAGAGTTTTCTTACCAAATATAAAGTATTTCTAGGTTTTCTATATATATTAAGGATTTTAGTATTATATTTAAGTAATTATAATTTTTTACACATTTTTCAATTTATTTATTTTAATCAGGTTTTCTTATCAAATTGGTAGGGTTTTCTTATCAAAATTGTAAGGTTTTCAGGGTTTTGTACGATTTTATGAGTAAGTAGTCACAAATTTTAGCAATCTTTATAAATTCCTAATTTTATATTCCTTATAATGAAAATCTTCTATCTTCATTTCTTTCTTATTCCATTTTTATAATGAAATTTACCTTTTATATATAACTTTCATTTTTCATGAGTAGTAGTCTGGAATTTGATAATATTTTTTCTAACACTATGAATTGATACATTTTTTAGAGGCAATATATCGAGTGAAGCAATTTTATTTTCAATATTTTTAACTTTTTCAAATTTATTTATTTTTGTACCATGAAGCCAAAGTGAGTCAAGCTAAAATTTTAATTTTATTGTTGACCACGCGATATCGAATCTCCATAGTCAATTGTGGGGTAAATATCACATTATCTATGAATTTTGGTTAAATAATATCTTACACTGGAAAAATCCCGTTTTATCCCTCCGCAAAACCCCAATTAATATATATATCAAAGCGTCACGCACAGTTTATATATAAAAAATCAAGGTTGAAAAAATGACGATCTGCGGAGCCCCAAAACCCCATATATAGGGATATCAAAGGGCGACTAGGCAATAAAGACTTGACAAAGATATATAATAGAGTATAGAAATAATAATAAGAGAAAAAAGTCAAGTATAATAAGTAAAGAACAGTTGCAATTAAGATAATGTAGATGAATTATAACAAAAATCTTTTCTTTTTTAGAAAACCTGAAAAAAGGCTGACGCCAAAACCCTTCGGGTAAGCCAAAGACGAGGCAATTTTTATTGAATTTGGACGCGAGTCCTGAGCGAAGCGAAGACTCTGCGTATTGCGTCACATATGAAAACCCAAAGCGAAGTGCATGAAAACACAAAGTCAAACTTGCAAAGCCAAAGTGATAGTACTTTCTACTGATTAGAAGGTCTTTACTATAGAATGAAAACCCAGAGACACCTTTTCCCCAAAACCAAAGAGATGCCTAAGTTAGTAATTATATAATGAATAGCAATGAGTTTTCTTATAAAAATAGTAGGGTTTTCACAATTTGATGAGTAAGTAATCAAAAATTATATCATTTACATATTAGTACTTCTTTATTAGAATACATGAAATCAATTCTATATAATTTTTATAATAAAATGAATGTTTTATATATAAATTTTATTTTTCATGAGTAGTAGTCAGGAATCTTAATATATTTTTCTATGACTATGTTTTGATAAGTAATTTACAGGTTATATATCGAGTGAAGAATCTTTTTTTCAAAATTATTAATTTTTTTAGTTTTGTCAATTATTATTATATGCACCAAATCACATATGAGTTTCCATTTCTTTAATATTAATGAAAAACCAGAGAATCTATTCAACAAAAACCCAGAGTGAAACCAAAGGGAGTAAGTAAATTTTTATGTAAGATGAGTTTTCTTATCAAAGTGAGAGAGTGTTCTTATAAAGTAAGTAAGGTTTACAAGGCTAAGATAAATTTATTAAGACTTTTAGTAACTTATTGAAGTTTAGATTATTTCTTACAAGTTTTTCAATTTATTAAATTTGATCGGGTTTTCTTATCAAATTGGTTGGGTTTTCTTATCAAAATTGTAGGGTTTTTGAGTTTTTTTTAATTTTATGGGTAAGTACTCACAGATTCAAGGAATCCATAATAATTACATAATCTTTTTTCGTTCTTATTATGAATCTTATATCTATTTTGTGTTTGTTATCATTTTTATAATACAAAATACCAAATTAAATATAACTTTCTTTTTTCATGAGTAGTAGTCAGGAATCTGAAAATATTTTCTAACACTATGATCTGACACCTTTTTTAAAGGCTATATATCGAGCGAAGCAACTTTATTTCAATTTTTGGAACTTTTTCAAATTTCTTTATTTTTGGACAATGAAGCCAAAGTGAGTCAGGTAAAAAAAATAATTTTATTGTTGACCACGCGATATCGAATCTCCATTGTCGATTGTGAGGTAAATATCACATTATCTATGAATTTTGGTTAAATAATATCTTACACTGGAAAAATCACGTTTAACCCCTCCGCAAAACCCCAATTAATATATATATCAAAGCGTCACGCACAGTTTATATATAAAAAATCAAGGTTGAAAAAATGACGATCTGCGGAGCCCCAAAACCCCATATATAGGGATATCAAAGGGCGACTAGACAATAAAGACTTGACAAAGATATATAATAGAGTATAGAAAAAATAATAAGAGAAAAAAGTAAAGTATAATAAGTAAAGAACAGTTGCAATTAAGATAATGTAGATGAATTATAACAAAAATCTTTTCTTTTTTGAAAACCTGAAAAAAGGCTGACGCCAAAACCCTTCGGGTAAGCCAAAAACGAGGCAATTTTAATTGATTGGGACGCGAGTCCTGAGCGAAGCGAAGACTCTGCGTATTGCGTCACATATGAAAACCCAAAGCGAAGTGCATGAAAACACAAAGTCAAACTTGCAAAGCCAAAGAGATAGTACTTTCTACTGATTAGAAGGTCTTTACTATAGAATGAAAACCCAGAGACACCTTTTCACCAAAACCCAAAGAGATGCCTAAGTTAGTATTTGGATAATGAATAGGAATGGGTTTCCTTAAGAAAATATTAGGGTTTTCGGAATATGATGAGTAAGTAGTCACAAATTATATCATTTACATATTATTACTTATTTATTCGAATGCATAACAACTATCCTATACAATTTTTATCATAAAATGAGTTTTTTATATATAACTTTATTTTTTATGAGTAGTAGCCAGGATTCTAAAAATATCTTTCTATAACTATGTTTTATCACCTTATTGAGAGCCTATATATCTAGTGAAGTAACTTTATTTCCGATATTATAAATTTTTTTGATTTTGTCCTTTTTTTATTATATGAAACAAATCACATATGAAATTCCATTTCTATAATAATCATGAAAACCCAGAGACACCTTTACCCCAAAACCCGGAGAGAAACCAAAGTGAGTAAGTAATTGTATATTTAAGTAAAGTTCTCTTAACAAATAAAACGGTTATCATTATTTGGAAAAATTTATAATGGATTTTAGTAACATCGTCAAGTATATATTATTTCTTGCAACTTTTTCGATTTATTAAATTTGATCGGGTTTTCTTATCAAATTGGTAGGGTTTTCTTATCAAAATTGTAGGGTTTTGGGAGTATTTTCAATTTTATGGGTAAGTACTCACAGATTCAAGGAATCCATAATAATTACATAATCTTTTTTCGTTCTTATTATGAATCTTATATCTATTTTGTGTTTGTTATCATTTTTATAATACAAAATACCAAATTAAATATAACTTTCTTTTTTCATGAGTAGTAGTCAGGAATCTGAAAATATTTTTTCTAACACTATGTTTTGACACCTTTTTTAAAGGCTATATATCGAGTGAAGCAACTTATTTTCAATTTTTGGAACTTTTTCAAATTTCTTTATTTTTGGACAATGAAGCCAAGTGAGTCAGGTAAAAAAAATAATTTTATTGTTGACCACGCGATATCGAATCTCCATTGTCGATTGTGAGGTAAATATCACATTATCTATGAATTTTGGTTAAATAATATCTTACACTGGAAAAATCACGTTTACCCCCTCCGCAAAACCCCAATTAATATATATATCAAAGCGTCACGCACAGTTTATATATAAAAAATCAAGGTTGAAAAAATGACGATCTGCGGAGCCCCAAAACCCCATATATAGGGATATCAAAGGGCGACTAGGCAATAAAGACTTGACAAAGATATATAATAGAGTATAGAAATAATAATAAGAGAAAAAAGTCAAGTATAATAAGTAAAGAACAGTTGCAATTAAGATAATGTAGATGAATTATAACAAAAATCTTTTCTTTTTTGAAAACCTGAAAAAAGGCTGACCCAAAACCCTTCGGGTAAGCCAAAGACGAGGCAATTTTAATTGATTGGGACGCGAGTCCTGAGCGAAGCGAAGACTCTGCGTATTGCGTCACATATGAAAACCCAAAGCGAAGTGAATGAAAACACAAAGTCAAACTTGCAAAGCCAAAGTGATAGTACATTCAACTGATGAGAAGGTCTTTACTATAGAATGAAAACCCAGAGACACCTTTTCACCAAAACCCAAAGAGATGCCTAAGTTAGTAATTGGATAATGAATAGGAATGGGTTTCCTTAAAAAAATAGTAGGGTTTTCGGAATATGATGAGTAAGTAGTCACAAATTATATCATTTACATATTAGACTGTCTTGATTCGAATACATTACAACTTTCCAATACAATTTTTTTCTAATAAAATGAGTTTTTTATATATAATTTATTTATTTTTAATGAGTAGTAGTAAGGAACCTGTAACTAATTTTTTTATAACTATGTTTTTATCATTTTTTAAGAGGCTATATATCGAGTGAAGAACCTTTTTTTCCCTCTTATTAATTTTTTTAGTTTTGTCAATTATTATTATATGCAAAAAATCACATATGAGTTTCCATTTCTTTAATATTCATGAAAATCCAGAGACACCTTTTCACCAAAACCCAGAGAGAAACCAAAGGTAGTAAATAAATTTTAATGTAAGAAGGGATTTCTTATAATAATGAAAGAGTTTTCTTAACAAATAAAAAGGATTTCTAGGTTTTGTACAATTTGTTAAGCATTTTAGTAACATATTGAAGTATATATTATTTCTTGCAACTTTTTTGATTTATTTATTTTTATCGGGTTTTCTTATCAAATTGTCAGGGTTTTCTTATCAAAATTGTAGGGTTTTTGAGTTTTTTTTAATTTTATGGGTAAGTACTCACAGATTCAAGGAATCCATAATAATTACATAATCTTTTTTCGTTCTTATTATGAATCTTATATCTATTTTGTGTTTGTTATCATTTTTATAATACAAAATACCAAATTAAATATAACTTTCTTTTTTCATGAGTAGTAGTCAGGAATCTGAAAATATTTTTTCTAACACTATGTTTTGACACCTTTTTTAAAGGCTATATATCGAGTGAAGCAACTTATTTTCAATTTTTGGAACTTTTTCAAATTTCTTTATTTTTTGATCATGAAGCCAAAGTGAGTCAGGTAAAAAAAATAATTTTATTGTTGACCACGCGATATCGAATCTCCATTGTCGATTGTGAGGTAAATATCACATTATCTATGACTTTTTGTTAAATAATATCTTACACTGGAAAAATCACGTTTACCCCCTCCGCAAAACCCCAATTAATATATATATCAAAGCGTCACGCACAGTTTATATATAAAAAATCAAGGTTGAAAAAATGACGATCTGCGGAGCCCCAAAACCCCATATATAGGGATATCAAAGGGCGACTAGGCAATAAAGACTTGACAAAGATATATAATAGAGTATAGAAATAATAATAAGAGAAAAAAGTCAAGTATAATAAGTAAAGAACAGTTGCAATTAAGATAATGTAGATGAATTATAACAAAAATCTTTTCTTTTTTGAAAACCTGAAAAAAGGCTGAGCCAAAACCCTTCGGGTAAGCCAAAGACGAGGCAATTTTTATTGAATTTGGACGCGAGTCCTGAGCGAAGCGAAGACTCTGCGTATTGCGTCACATATGAAAACCCAAAGCGAAGTGCATGAAAACACAAAGTCAAACTTGCAAAGCCAAAGTGATAGTACTTTCTACTGATTAGAAGGTCTTTACTATAGAATGAAAACCCAGAGACACCTTTTCCCCAAAACCAAAGAGATGCCTAAGTTAGTAATTATATAATGAATAGCAATGGGTTTACTAATGAAAATAGTAGGGTTTTCACAATTTGATGAGTAAGTAATCCAAAATTATATCATTTACATATTAGTACTTCTTTATTCAAATACATTACAACTTTCCTATACCATTTTTCTAATAAAATGAGTGTTTTATATATAAATTTATTTTTCATGAGTAGTAGCCTGGAATCTCAAAATATTTTTTCTAACACTATGTTTTTATCACTTTTTAAGAGGCTATATATCGAGTGAAGCAACTTTTTTTTCCATATTATCAATATTTTAGTTTTGTCAATTTTTATTATATTCAACCAATCACATAGGAGTTTCATTTCTTCAATATTCATGAAAACCCAGAGACACCTTTCCACCAAAACCCAGAGAGATGCCAAAGAGAGTAAGTAAATTTTTATGTAAGAAGGTATTTCTTATAATAATGGGAAAGTGTTCTTATAAAATAAATAAGGTTTTCTAAGATGTGATAAATTTATTGAGGAATTTAGTAAGATAGTGAAGTATATATTATTATTTCTGCCAAATTTTTCTATTTATTAATTTTTATCGGGTTTTCTTATCAAATTAGTAGGGTTTTCTTATCAAAATTGTAGGGTTTTTGAGTTTTTTTTAATTTTATGGGTAAGTACTCACAGATTCAAGGAATCCATAATAATTACATAATCTTTTTTCGTTCTTATTATGAATCTTATATCTATTTTGTGTTTGTTATCATTTTTATAATACAAAATACCAAATTAAATATAACTTTCTTTTTTCATGAGTAGTAGTCAGGAATCTGAAAATATTTTTTCTAACACTATGTTTTGACACCTTTTTTAAAGGCTATATATCGAGTGAAGCAACTTTATTTTCAATTTTTGGAACTTTTTCAAATTTCTTTATTTTTGTACAATGAAGCCAAAGTGAGTCAGGTAAAAAAAATAATTTTATTGTTGACCACGCGATATCGAATCTCCATTGTCGATTGTGAGGTAAATATCACATTATCTATGAATTTTGGTTAAATAATATCTTACACTGGAAAAATCCCGTTTTATCCCTCCGCAAAACCCCAATTAATATATATATCAAAGCGTCACGCACAGTTTATATATAAAAAATCAAGGTTGAAAAAATGACGATCTGCGGAGCCCCAAAACCCCATATATAGGGATATCGAAGGGCGACTAGAGAATAAAGACTTGACATAGATATATAATATTGTATAGAAAAAATAATAAGAGAAAAAAGTAAAGTATATTAAGTAAAGAACAGTTGCAATTAAGATAATGTAGATGAATTATAACAAAAATCTTTTCTTTTTTGAAAACCTGAAAAAAGGCTGACGCCAAAACTCTTCGGGTAAGCCAAAAAACGAGGCAATTTTAATATGATTGTGACGCGAGTCCTGAGCGAAGCGAAGACTCTGCGTATTGCGTCACGTATGAAAACCCAAAGCGAAGTG
>ARYC01021494.1:0-10861 GCA_000711775.1 Oxytricha trifallax
AATATAAAAAATCTTTTCTTTTTTAGAAAACCTGAAAAAAGGCTGACGCCAAAACCCTTCGGGTAAGCCAAAGACGAGGCAATTTTTATTGAATTTGGACGCGAGTCCTGAGCGAAGCGAAGACTCTGCGTATTGCGTCACATATGAAAACCCAAAGCGAAGTGCATGAAAACACAAAGTCAAACTTGCAAAGCCAAAGAGATAGTACTTTCTCCTGATTAGTATGTCTTTACTATAGAATGAAAACCCAGAGACACCTTTTCACCAAAACCCAGAGAGATGCCTAAGTTAGTAATTATATAATGAGTAGCAATGGGTTTTCTTATGAAAGTAGTAGGGTTTTCGGAATTAGATGAGTAAGTAGTCACATATAATCACATTTACATATTAGTACTTCTTGATTCGAATACATTACAACTTTCATATACCTTTTTTCTCATAAATTGAGATTTATATATATAAATTTATTTTTCATGAGTAGTAGCCAGGATTCTGAAACTTGCTTTTCTAAAACTATGTTTTTATCACTTTTCTAGAAGCTATATATCGAGTGAATCAACTTTTTTATCCATATTAATAATTTTTTTTGTTTTGCCTATTTTTATTATATTCAACAAATCACATATGAGTTTCCTTTTCTTAACTATTATCTGAAAACCCAGAGACACATTTTCACCAAAACCCCAAAGAGAAACCAAAGGGAGTAAGTAAATGTTTGGTTTAGTAGAGTGATCTTATATAATAAGTAAGGTTTTGAAGGTTATCTAAATTACATAAGGATTATATTAACACATTTTTGTATATTTTATTTTTTGCAAATTCTTCAATTTATTTAATTTGATAGGGTTTTCTTATCAAATTAGTTGGGTTTTCTTATCAAAATTACTGGGTTTTGGGAGTTTTTCCAATTTTGTGGGCAACTACTCACCAATTTTAAAAACCTTTACGAAATACTAATTATTTTTATCTTTCTTATAATGAATCTCATATCTATTAAGGGTTTCTGACCAATTTATAATACAAAATAGCAAATTAAATACAACTTTAATTTTTAATGAGTAGTAGTCAGGAATCTGAAAATATTTTTTCTACAGTATGATCTGACACCTTTTTTAGAGGCTATATGTCAAGTGAAGCAACTTTATTTTCAATTTTTGGAACTTTTTCAAATTTCTTTATTTTTTGATCATGAAGCCAAAGTGAGTCAGGTAAAAAAAATAATTTATTGTTGACCACGCGATATCGAATCTCCATTGTCGATTGTGAGGTAAATATCACATTATCTATGACTTTTTGTTAAATAATATCTTACACTGGAAAAATCACGTTTAACCCCTCCGCAAAACCCCAATTAATATATATATCAAAGCGTCACGCACAGTTTATATATAAAAATCAAGGTTGAAAAATGAGATCTGCGGAGCCCCAAAACACCATATATAGGGATATCAAAGGGCGACTAGACAATAAAGACTTGACAAAGATATATAATAGAGTATAGAAAAAATAATAAGAGAAAAAAGTAAAGTATAATAAGTAAAGAACAGTTGCAATTAAGATAATGTAGATGAATTATAACAAAAATCTTTTCTTTTTTGAAAACCTGAAAAAAGCTGACGCCAAAACCCTTCGGGTAAGCCAAAAACGAAGCAATTTTAATATGATTGTGACGCGAGTCCTGAGCGAAGCGAAGACTCTGCGTATTGCGTCACGTATGAAAACCCAAAGCGAAGTGAGTGAAAACCCCAAGGTCAAACTTGCAAAGCCAAATTGATAGTCCATTCATCTGATGAGAATGTCTTTGCTATAGAATGAAAACCCAGAGACCCTTTTTCAGCAAAACCCAAAGAGATGCCTAAGTTAGTAATTGTATAATGAATAGGAATGGGTTTTCTTAAAAAAATAGTAGGGTTTTCTGAATTTGATGAGTAAGTAGTCACAAATTATATTATTTACATAATATTACTACTCTTTTTTAATACATTTATCCTTTTCTAGACAATTTTTATAATAAAATGAGTTCTTTATATATAAATTTATTTTTAATGAGTAGTAGTCAGGAATCTGAAAATATTTTTTCTAAAACAATGTTTTTATAATTTTTTAAAAGGCTTTATACAGAGTGAAGAACATTTTTATCTAAATTATTAATTTTTTTGGTTTTCTCATTTTATTATTATATGAAACAAATCACATATGAGTTTCCATTTCTTCAATATTCATGAAAACCCAGAGACACCTTTTCACCAAAACCCAGAGAGAAACCAAAGGTAGTAAGTAATTGTTTGATTTGGTAGAGTTTTCTTACCAAATATAAAGTATTTCTAGGTTTTCTATATATATTAAGGATTTTAGTATTATATTTAAGTAATTATAATTTTTTACACATTTTTCAATTTATTTATTTTAATCAGGTTTTCTTATCAAATTGGTAGGGTTTTCTTATCAAAATTGTAAGGTTTTCAGGGTTTTGTACGATTTTATGAGTAAGTAGTCACAAATTTTAGCAATCTTTATAAATTCCTAATTTTATATTCCTTATAATGAAAATCTTCTATCTTCATTTCTTTCTTATTCCATTTTTATAATGAAATTTACCTTTTATATATAACTTTCATTTTTCATGAGTAGTAGTCTGGAATTTGATAATATTTTTTCTAACACTATGAATTGATACATTTTTTAGAGGCAATATATCGAGTGAAGCAATTTTATTTTCAATATTTTTAACTTTTTCAAATTTATTTATTTTTGTACCATGAAGCCAAAGTGAGTCAAGCTAAAATTTTAATTTTATTGTTGACCACGCGATATCGAATCTCCATAGTCAATTGTGGGGTAAATATACATTAGATATGACTTTTGGTTAAATAATATCTTACACTGGAAAAATCAGTTTACCACCTCCGCAAAACCCCAATTAATATATATATCAAAGCGTCACGCACAGTTTATATATAAAAAATCAAGGTTGAAAAAATGACGATCTGCGGAGCCCCAAAACCCCATATATAGGGATATCAAAGGGCGACTAGGCAATAAAGACTTGACAAAGATATATAATAGAGTATAGAAATAATAATAAGAGAAAAAAGTCAAGTATAATAAGTAAAGAACAGTTGCAATTAAGATAATGTAGATGAATTATAACAAAAATCTTTTCTTTTTTGAAAACCTGAAAAAAGGCTGACGCCAAAACCCTTCGGGTAAGCCAAAGACGAGGCAATTTTAATATGATTGTGACGCGAGTCCTGAGCGAAGCGAAGACTCTGCGTATTGCGTCACGTATGAAAACCCAAAGCGAAGTGAGTGAAAACCCCAAGGTCAAACTTGCAAAGCCAAATTGATAGTCCATTCATCTGATGAGAATGTCTTTGCTATAGAATGAAAACCCAGAGACCCTTTTTCAGCAAAACCCAAAGAGATGCCTAAGTTAGTAATTGTATAATGAATAGGAATGGGTTTTCTTAAAAAAATAGTAGGGTTTTCTGAATTTGATGAGTAAGTAGTCACAAATTATATTATTTACATAATATTACTACTCTTTTTTAATACATTTATCCTTTTCTAGACAATTTTTATAATAAAATGAGTTCTTTATATATAAATTTATTTTTAATGAGTAGTAGTCAGGAATCTGAAAATATTTTTTCTAAAACAATGTTTTTATAATTTTTTAAAAGGCTTTATACAGAGTGAAGAACATTTTTATCTAAATTATTAATTTTTTTGGTTTTCTCATTTTATTATTATATGAAACAAATCACATATGAGTTTCCATTTCTTCAATATTCATGAAAACCCAGAGACACCTTTTCACCAAAACCCAGAGAGAAACCAAAGGTAGTAAGTAATTGTTTGATTTGGTAGAGTTTTCTTACCAAATATAAAGTATTTCTAGGTTTTCTATATATATTAAGGATTTTAGTATTATATTTAAGTAATTATAATTTTTTACACATTTTTCAATTTATTTATTTTAATCAGGTTTTCTTATCAAATTGGTAGGGTTTTCTTATCAAAATTGTAAGGTTTTCAGGGTTTTGTACGATTTTATGAGTAAGTAGTCACAAATTTTAGCAATCTTTATAAATTCCTAATTTTATATTCCTTATAATGAAAATCTTCTATCTTCATTTCTTTCTTATTCCATTTTTATAATGAAATTTACCTTTTATATATAACTTTCATTTTTCATGAGTAGTAGTCTGGAATTTGATAATATTTTTTCTAACACTATGAATTGATACATTTTTTAGAGGCAATATATCGAGTGAAGCAATTTTATTTTCAATATTTTTAACTTTTTCAAATTTATTTATTTTTGTACCATGAAGCCAAAGTGAGTCAAGCTAAAATTTTAATTTTATTGTTGACCACGCGATATCGAATCTCCATAGTCAATTGTGGGGTAAATATCACATTAGATATGACTTTTGATTAAATAAAATCTTACACTGGAAAAATCCCGTTTTATCCCTCCGCAAAACCCCAATTAATATATATATCAAAGCGTCACGCACAGTTTATATATAAAAAATCAAGGTTGAAAAAATGACGATCTGCGGAGCCCCAAAACCCCATATATAGGGATATCAAAGGGCGACTAGGCAATAAAGACTTGACAAAGATATATAATAGAGTATAGAAATAATAATAAGAGAAAAAAGTCAAGTATAATAAGTAAAGAACAGTTGCAATTAAGATAATGTAGATGAATTATAACAAAAATCTTTTCTTTTTTGAAAACCTGAAAAAAGGCTGACCCAAAACCCTTCGGGTAAGCCAAAGACGAGGCAATTTTTATTGAATTTGGACGCGAGTCCTGAGCGAAGCGAAGACTCTGCGTATTGCGTCACATATGAAAACCCAAAGCGAAGTGCATGAAAACACAAAGTCAAACTTGCAAAGCCAAAGTGATAGTACTTTCTACTGATTAGAAGGTCTTTACTATAGAATGAAAACCCAGAGACACCTTTTCCCCAAAACCCAAAGAGATGCCTAAGTTAGTAATTATATAATGAATAGCAATGAGTTTTCTTATAAAAATAGTAGGGTTTTCACAATTTGATGAGTAAGTAATCAAAAATTATATCATTTACATATTAGTACTTCTTTATTAGAATACATGAAATCAATTCTATATAATTTTTATAATAAAATGAATGTTTTATATATAAATTTTATTTTTCATGAGTAGTAGTCAGGAATCTTAATATATTTTTCTATGACTATGTTTTGATAAGTAATTTACAGGTTATATATCGAGTGAAGAATCTTTTTTTCAAAATTATTAATTTTTTTAGTTTTGTCAATTATTATTATATGCACCAAATCACATATGAGTTTCCATTTCTTTAATATTAATGAAAAACCAGAGAATCTATTCAACAAAAACCCAGAGTGAAACCAAAGGGAGTAAGTAAATTTTTATGTAAGATGAGTTTTCTTATCAAAGTGAGAGAGTGTTCTTATAAAGTAAGTAAGGTTTACAAGGCTAAGATAAATTTATTAAGACTTTTAGTAACTTATTGAAGTTTAGATTATTTCTTACAAGTTTTTCAATTTATTAAATTTGATCGGGTTTTCTTATCAAATTGGTTGGGTTTTCTTATCAAAATTGTAGGGTTTTTGAGTTTTTTTTAATTTTATGGGTAAGTACTCACAGATTCAAGGAATCCATAATAATTACATAAGCTTCTCTCGTTCTTATTATAAATCTTATATCTATTTTGTGTTTGTTATCATTTTTATAATAAAAAATACCAAATTAAATATAACTTTATTTTTTCATGAGTAGTAGTAAGGAATCTGAAAATAATTTTTCTAACACTATGTTTTGACACCTTTTTTAAAGGCTATATATCGAGTGAAGCAACTTTATTTCAATATTTGCAACTTTTTAAAATTTCTTTATTTTTGGACAATGAAGCCAAAGGGAGTCAGGTAAAAAAAATAATTTTATTATTGACCACGCGATATCGAATCTCCATAGTCGATTGTGAGATAAATATCACATTAGATATGAATTTTGGTTAAATAATATCTTACACTGGAAAAATCACGTTTACCCCCCCTCCGCAAAACCCCAATTAATATATATATCAAAGCGTCACGCACAGTTTATATATAAAAAATCAAGGTTGAAAAAATGACGATCTGCGGAGCCCCAAAACCCCATATATAGGGATATCAAAGGGCGACTAGACAATAAAGACTTGACAAAGATATATAATAGAGTATAGAAAAAATAATAAGAGAAAAAAGTAAAGTATATTAAGTAAAGAACAGTTGCAATTAAGATAATGTAGATGAATTATAACAAAAATCTTTTCTTTTTTGAAAACCTGAAAAAAGGCTGACGCCAAAACTCTTCGGGTAAGCCAAAAAACGAGGCAATTTTAATATGATTGTGACGCGAGTCCTGAGCGAAGCGAAGACTCTGCGTATTGCGTCACGTATGAAAACCCAAAGCGAAGTGAGTGAAAACCCAAGGTCAAACTTGCAAAGCCAAAGAGATAGTACTTTCTACTGATTAGAATGTCTTTACTATAGAATGAAAACCCAGATACACCTTTTCACCAAAACCCAAAGAGATGCCTAAGTTAGTAATTATATAATGAATATGAATGGGTTTTCTTATAAATATAGTAGGGTTTTCAGAATTTAATGAGTAAGTATTCACAAATTATATCATTTACATATTATTATTTCTTTATTAGAACACATTATAATTTTCCTATACCATTTTTCTCATAAAATGAGTTTTTTATATATAAATTTATTTTTAATGAGTAGTATAGTAGTAAGGAATCTGATAAAGTATTTTTTCTAAAACAATATTTTTATAATTTTTTAAAAGGCTTTATATAGAGTGAAGAACCTTTTTTTCCAAATTATTAATTTTTTTAGTTTTGTCAATTATTATTATATTCAACCAACCACATATGAGTTCCCATTTCTTTAATATTCATGAAAACCCAGAGACACCTTTCCACCAAAACCCAGAGAGATGCCAAAGAGAGTAAGTAAATTTTTATGTAAGAAGGTATTTCTTATAATAAAGGGAAAGTGTTCTTATAAAATAAATAAGGTTTTCAAAGATGTGATAAATTTATTGAGGAATTTAGTAAGATAGTGAAGTATATATTATTATTTCTGGCAACTTTTTCTATTTATTAATTTTTATCGGGTTTTCTTATCAAATTAGTAGGGTTTTCTTATCAAAATTGTAGGGTTTTGGGAGTTTTTTCAATTTTATGGGTAAGTACTCACCAATTTTAAAAACCTTTATGAAATCCTAATTATTTTTATCTTTCTTATATTGAATCTCTTATTAATTAAGAGTTTCTTATCAATTTCATAATAAAAATTAATAATTTATATATGACTTTATTTTTTTTCATGAGTAGTAGTCAGGAATCTGAAAATATATTTTTTCTAACAGTATGATCTGACACCTTTTTTAGAGGCTATATGTCGAGCGAAGCAACTTTATTTTCAATTTTTGGAACTTTTTCAAATTTCTTTATTTTTGTACAATGAAGCCAAAGTGAGTCAGGTAAAAAAAATAATTTTATTGTTGACCACGCGATATCGAATCTCCATTGTCGATTGTGAGGTAAATATCACATTATCTATGAATTTTGGTTAAATAATATCTTACACTGGAAAAATCACGTTTACCCCCTCCGCAAAACCCCAATTAATATATATATCAAAGCGTCACGCACAGTTTATATATAAAAAATCAAGGTTGAAAAAATGACGATCTGCGGAGCCCCAAAACCCCATATATAGGGATATCGAAGGGCGACTAGAGAATAAAGACTTGACATAGATATATAATATTGTATAGAAAAAATAATAAGAGAAAAAAGTAAAGTATATTAAGTAAAGAACAGTTGCAATTAAGATAATGTAGATGAATTATAACAAAAATCTTTTCTTTTTTGAAAACCTGAAAAAAGGCTGACGCCAAAACTCTTCGGGTAAGCCAAAAAACGAGGCAATTTTAATATGATTGTGACGCGAGTCCTGAGCGAAGCGAAGACTCTGCGTATTGCGTCACGTATGAAAACCCAAAGCGAAGTGAGTGAAAACCCAAGGTCAAACTTGCAAAGCCAAAGAGATAGTACTTTCTACTGATTAGAAGGTTTTTACTATAGAATGAAAACCCAGAGACACCTTTTCACCAAAACCCAAAGAGATGCCTAAGTTAGTAATTATATAATGAATAGGAATGGGTTTTCTTATAAAAATAGTAGGGTTTTCAGAATTTAATGAGTAAGTATTCACATATTATATCATTTACATATTATTACTTCTTGATTCGAATACATTACAACTTTCCAATACAATTTTTTTCTAATAAAATGAGTTTTTTATATATAATTTATTTATTTTTAATGAGTAGTAGTAAGGAACCTGTAACTAATTTTTTTATAACTATGTTTTTATCATTTTTTAAGAGGCTATATATCGAGTGAAGAACCTTTTTTTCCCTCTTATTAATTTTTTTAGTTTTGTCAATTATTATTATATGCAAAAAATCACATATGAGTTTCCATTTCTTTCAATATTCATGAAAACCCAGAGACACCTTCCCACCAAAACCCAGAGAGAAACAAAAGGGAGTAAATAAATTTTAATGTAAGAAGGGATTTCTTAGAATAATGAAAGAGTTTTCTTAACAAATAAAAAGGATTTCTAGGTTTTGGACAATTTGTTAAGCATTTTAGTAACATATTGAAGTATATATTATTTCTTGCAACTTTTTTGATTTATTTATTTTTATCGGGTTTTCTTATCAAATTGTCAGGGTTTTTCTTATCAAAATTGTAGGGTTTTTGAGTTTTTTTTAATTTTATGGGTAAGTACTCACAGATTCAAGGAATCCATAATAATTACATAATCTTTTTTCGTTCTTATTATGAATCTTATATCTATTTTGTGTTTGTTATCATTTTTATAATACAAAATACCAAATTAAATATAACTTTCTTTTTTCATGAGTAGTAGTCAGGAATCTGAAAATATTTTTTCTAACACTATGTTTTGACACCTTTTTTAAAGGCTATATATCGAGTGAAGCAACTTTATTTTCAATTTTTGGAACTTTTTCAAATTTCTTTATTTTTGTACAATGAAGCCAAAGTGAGTCAGGTAAAAAAAATAATTTTATTGTTGACCACGCGATATCGAATCTCCATTGTCGATTGTGAGGTAAATATCACATTATCTATGAATTTTGGTTAAATAATATCTTACACTGGAAAAATCACGTTTACCCCCTCCGCAAAACCCCAATTAATATATATATCAAAGCGTCACGCACAGTTTATATATAAAAAATCAAGGTTGAAAAAATGACGATCTGCGGAGCCCCAAAACCCCATATATAGGGATATCGAAGGGCGACTAGAGAATAAAGACTTGACATAGATATATAATATTGTATAGAAAAAATAATAAGAGAAAAAAGTAAAGTATATTAAGTAAAGAACAGTTGCAATTAAGATAATGTAGATGAATTATAACAAAAATCTTTTCTTTTTTGAAAACCTGAAAAAAGGCTGACGCCAAAACTCTTCGGGTAAGCCAAAAAACGAGGCAATTTTAATATGATTGTGACGCGAGTCCTGAGCGAAGCGAAGACTCTGCGTATTGCGTCACGTATGAAAACCCAAAGCGAAGTGGCGTGAAAACCCAAGGTCAAACTTGCAAAGCCAAAGAGATAGTACTTTCTCCTGATTAGTATGTCTTTACTATAGAATGAAAACCCAGAGACACCTTTTCACCAAAACCCAGAGAGATGCCTAAGTTAGTAATTATATAATGAGTAGCAATGGGTTTTCTTATGAAAGTAGTAGGGTTTTCGGAATTAGATGAGTAAGTAGTCACATATAATCACATTTACATATTAGTACTTCTTGATTCGAATACATTACAACTTTCATATACCTTTTTTCTCATAAATTGAGATTTATATATATAAATTTATTTTTCATGAGTAGTAGCCAGGATTCTGAAACTTGCTTTTCTAAAACTATGTTTTTATCACTTTTCTAGAAGCTATATATCGAGTGAATCAACTTTTTTATCCATATTAATAATTTTTTTTGTTTTGCCTATTTTTATTATATTCAACAAATCACATATGAGTTTCCTTTTCTTAACTATTATCTGAAAACCCAGAGACACATTTTCACCAAAACCCCAAAGAGAAACCAAAGGGAGTAAGTAAATGTTTGGTTTAGTAGAGTGATCTTATATAATAAGTAAGGTTTTGAAGGTTATCTAAATTACATAAGGATTATATTAACACATTTTTGTATATTTTATTTTTTGCAAATTCTTCAATTTATTTAATTTGATAGGGTTTTCTTATCAAATTAGTTGGGTTTTCTTATCAAAATTACTGGGTTTTGGGAGTTTTTCCAATTTTGTGGGCAACTACTCACCAATTTTAAAAACCTTTACGAAATACTAATTATTTTTATCTTTCTTATAATGAATCTCTTATCTATTAAGGGTTTCTTATCAATTTCATAATACAAAATAGTAAATTTTATACAACTTTATTTTTTTATGAGTAGTAGTCAGGAATCTGAAAATATTTTTTCTAACACTATGTTTTGACCCTTTTTTTAGAGGCTATATATAGAGTGAAGCAACTTTATTTTCATAATTTGGAACTTTTTCAAATTTCTTTATTTTTTGACTATGAAGCCAAAGGGAGTCAGGTAAAAAAAATAATTTTATTATTGACCACGCGATATCGAATCTCCATAGTTGATTGTGGGATAAATATCACATTAGATATGACTTTTGGTTAAATAATATCTTACACTGGAAAAAT
>ARYC01021495.1:0-30497 GCA_000711775.1 Oxytricha trifallax
TAATCTGCAAGAAAATAAAGTTCTCGTTATGTGGTGACTTGACTTTCAAAAGTTCTTGGACACTATATCAATTGCACTCAAAGCATACAATTGGCATCAATAAATACTTGAGTGAAAAGTTTGATGCCAAATAGAAAATTATCTTATTCAGGAATGTACCTCTAAATGCACCTTAAATAATAGAGCGCAATGTAATCTGTAAGAAAATAAAGTTCTCGTTATGTGGTGACTTGACTTTCAAAAGTTCTTGGACACTATATCAATTGCATTCAAAGCAAACAATTGGCATCAATAAATACTTGAGTGAAAAGTTTGATGCCAAATAGAAAATTATCTTATTCAGGAATGTACCTCTAAATGCACCTTAAAAGATAAAGCGCAATGTAATCTGCAAGAAAATAAAGTTCTCATTATGTGGTGACTTGACTTTCAAAAGTTCTTGGACACTATATCAATTGCACTCAAAGCACACAATTGGCATCAATAAATACTTTAGTGAAAGTTTGATGCCAAATAGAAAATTATCTTATTCAGGAATGTACCTCGAAATGCACCTTAAAAGATAGAGCGCAATGTAATCTGCAAGAAAATAAAGTTATGGTTATGTGGTGACTTGACTTTCAAAAGTTCTTGGACACTATATCAATTGCACTCAAAGCACACAATTGGCATCAATAAATTCTTGAGTGAAAAGTTTGATGCCAAATAGAAAATTATCTTATTCAGGAATGTACCTCTAAATGCACCTTAAAAGATAGAGCGCAATGTAATCTGCAAGAAAATAAAGTTCTCGTTATGTGGTGACTTGACTTTCAAAAATTTTTGGACACTATATCAATTGCTCTCAAAGCACACAATTTGCATCAATAAATACTTGAGTGAAAAGTTTGATGCCAAATAGAAAATTATCTTATTCAGGAATGTACCTCGAAATGCACCTTAAAAGATAGAGCGCAATGTAATCTGCAAGAAAATAAAGTTCTGGTTATGTGGTGACTTGGCTTTCAAAAGTTCTTGGACACTATATCAATTGCACTCAAAGCACACAATTGGTATCAATAAATACTTGTGTGAAAAGTTTGATGCCAAATAGAAAATTATCTTATTCAGGAATGTACCTCGAAATGCACCTTAAAAGATAGAGCGCAATGTAATCTGCAAGAAAATAAAGTTCTCGTTATGTGGTGACTTGACTTTCAAAAATTTTTGGACACTATATCAATTGCTCTCAAAGCACACAATTTGCATCAATAAATACTTGAGTGAAAAGTTTGATGCCAAATAGAAAATTATCTTATTCAGGAATGTACCTCTAAATGCACCTTAAAAGATAGAGCGCAATGTAATCTGCAAGAAAATAAAGTTCTGGTTGTGTGGTGACTTGACTTTCAAAAGTTCTTGGACTCTATATCAATTGCACTCAAAGCACACAATTGGCATCAATAAATACTTGAGTGAAAAGTTTGATGCCAAATAGAAAATTATCTTATTCAGGAATGTACCTCTAAATGCACCTTAAAAGATAGAGCGCAAAGTAATCTGTAAGAAAATAAAGTTCTGGTTATGTGGTGACTTGACTTTCAAAAGTTCTTGGACACTATATCAATTGCACTCAAAGCACACAATTGGCATCAATAAATACTTGCGTGAAAAGTTTGATGCCAAATAGAAAATTATCTTTTTCAGGAATGTACCTCGAAATGCACCTTAAAAGATAGAGCGCAATGTAATCTGCAAGAAAATAAAGTTCTGGTTATGTGGTGACTTGACTTTCAAAAGTTCTTGGACACTATATAAATTGCACTCAAAGCACACAATTGGCATCAATAAATACTTGAGTGAAAAGTTTGATGGCAAATTGAAAATTATCTTATTCAGGAATGTACCTCTAAATGCACCTTAAAAGATAGAGCGCAATGTAATCTGCAAGAAAATAAAGTTCTGGTTATGTGGTGACTTGACTTTTAAAAGTTCTTTGACACTATATCAATTGCACTCAAAGCACACAATTGGCATCAATAAATACTTGAATGAAAAGTTTGATGCCAAATAGAAAATTATCTTATTCAGGAATGTACCTCGAAATGCACCTTAAAAGATAGAGCGCAATGTAATCTGCAAGAAAATAAAGTTCTGGTTATGTGGTGACTTGGCTTTCAAAAGTTCTTGGACACTATATCAATTGCACTCAAAGCACACAATTGGTATCAATAAATACTTGTGTGAAAAGTTTGATGCCAAATAGAAAATTATCTTATTCAGGAATGTACCTCGAAATGCACCTTAAAAGATAGAGCGCAATGTAATCTGCAAGAAAATAAAGTTCTCGTTATGTGGTGACTTGACTTTTAAAAGTTCTTTGACACTATATCAATTGCACTCAAAGCACACAATTGGCATCAATAAATACTTGAATGAAAAGTTTGATGCCAAATAGAAAATTATCTTATTCAGGAATGTACCTCGAAATGCACCTTAAAAGATAGAGCGCAATGTAATCTGCAAGAAAATAAAGTTATGGTTATGTGGTGACTTGACTTTCAAAAGTTCTTGGACACTATATCAATTGCACTCAAAGCACACAATTGGCATCAATAAATTCTTGAGTGAAAAGTTTGATGCCAAATAGAAAATTATCTTATTCAGGAATGTACCTCTAAATGCACCTTAAAAGATAGAGCGCAATGTAATCTGCAAGAAAATAAAGTTCTGGTTATGTGGTGACTTGACTTTCAAAAGTTCTTGGACACTATATCAATTGCACTCAAAGCACACAATTGGCATCAATAAATACTTGAGTGAAAAGTTTGATGCCAAATAGAAAATTATCTTATTCAGGAATGTACCTCGAAATGCACCTTAAAAGATAGAGCGCAATGTAATCTGCAAGAAAATAAAGTTATGGTTATGTGGTGACTTGACTTTCAAAAGTTCTTGGACACTATATCAATTGCACTCAAAGCACACAATTGGCATCAATAAATACTTGAGTGAAAAGTTTGATGCCAAATAGAAAATTATCTTATTCAGGAATGTACCTCGAAATGCACCTTAAAAGATAGAGCGCAATGTAATCTGCAAGAAAATAAAGTTATGGTTATGTGGTGACTTGACTTTCAAAAGTTCTTGGACACTATATCAATTGCACTCAAAGCACACAATTGGCATCAATAAATTCTTGAGTGAAAAGTTTGATGCCAAATAGAAAATTATCTTATTCAGGAATGTACCTCTAAATGCACCTTAAAAGATAGAGCGCAATGTAATCTGCAAGAAAATAAAATTCTGGTTATGTGGTGACTTGAATTTCAAAAGTTCTTGGACACTATATCAATTGCACTCAAAGCACACAATTGGCATCAATAAATACTTGAGTGAAAAGTTTGATGCCAAATAGAAAATTATCTTATTCAGGAATGTACCTCGAAATGCACCTTAAAAGATAGAGCGCAATGTAATCTGCAAGAAAATAAAGTTCTGGTTGTGTGGTGACTTGACTATCAAAAGTTCTTGGACACCATATCAATTGCACTCAAAGCAAACAATTGGCATCAATAATACTTGAGTGAAAAGTTTGATGCCAAATAGAAAATTATCTTATTCAGGAATGTCTCGAAATGCACCTTAAAAGATAGAGCGCAATGTAATCTGCAAGAAAATAAAGTTCTGGTTATGTGGTGACTTGACTTTCAAAAGTTCTTGGACACTATATCAATTGCACTCAAAGCACACAATTGGCATCAATAAATACTTGAGTGAAAAGTTTGATGCCAAATAGAAAATTATCTTATTCAGGAATGTACCTCGAAATGCACCTTAAAAGATAGAGCGCAAAGTAATCTGCAAGAAAATAAAGTTCTGGTTATGTAGTGACTTGACTTTCAAAAGTTCTTAGACACCATATCAATTGCACTCAAAGCACACAATTGGCATCAATAATACTTGAGTGAAAAGTTTGATGCCAAATAGAAAATTATCTTATTCACGAATGTACCTCAAAATGCACCATAAAAGATAGAGCGCAAAGTAATCTGCAAGAAAATAAAGTTCTGGTTATGTAGTGACTTGACTTTCAAAAGTTCTTAGACACCATATCAATTGCACTCAAAGCACACAATTGGCATCAATAATACTTGAGTGAAAAGTTTGATGCCAAATAGAAAATTATCTTATTCAGGAATGTACCTCGAAATGCACCTTAAAGATAGAGCGCAAAGTAATCTGCAAAAAAATAAAATTCTGGTTATGTGGTGACTTGACTTTCAAAAGTTCTTGGACACTATATCAATTGCACTCAAAGCACACAATGGCATCAATAAATACTTGAGTGAAAAGTTAGATGCCAAATAAAAAATTATCTTATTCAGGAATGTACCTCGAAATGCACCTTAAAAGATAGAGCGCAATGTAATCTGCAAGAAAATAAAGTTCTGGTTATGTGGTGACTTGACTTTCAAAAGTTCTTGGACACTATATCAATTGCACTCAAAGCACACAATTGGCATCAATAAATACTTGAGTGAAAAGTTTGATGCCAAATAGAAAATTATCTTATTCAGGAATGTACCTCGAAATGCACCTTAAAAGATAGAGCGCAATGTAATCTGCAAGAAAATAAAGTTCTGGTTATGTGGTGACTTGACTTTCAAAAGTTCTTGGACACTATATCAATTGCACTCAAAGCACACAATTGGCATCAATAAATACTTGAGTGAAAAGTTTGATGCCAAATAGAAAATTATCTTATTCAGGAATGTACCTCGAAATGCACCTTAAAAGATAGAGCGCAATGTAATCTGCAAGAAAATAAAGTTCTGGTTATGTGGTGACTTGACTTTCAAAAGTTCTTGGACACTATATCAATTGCACTCAAAGCACACAATTGGCATCAATAAATACTTGAGTGAAAAGTTTGATGCCAAATAGAAAATTATCTTATTCAGGAATGTACCTCGAAATGCACCTTAAAAGATAGAGCGCAATGTAATCTGCAAGAAAATAAAGTTCTGGTTATGTGGTGACTTGACTTTCAAAAGTTCTTGGACACTATATCAATTGCACTCAAAGCACACAATTGGCATCAATAAATACTTGTGTGAAAAGTTTGATGCCAAATAGAAAATTATCTTATTCAGGAATGTACCTCGAAATGCACCTTAAAAGATAGAGCGCAATGTAATCTGCAAGAAAATAAAGTTCTGGTTATGTGGTGACTTGACTTTCAAAAGTTCTTGGACACTATATCAATTGCACTCAAAGCACACAATTGGCATCAATAAATACTTGAGTGAAAAGTTTGATGCCAAATAGAAAATTATCTTATTCAGGAATGTACCTCTAAATGCACCTTAAAAGATAGAGCGCAATGTAATCTGCAAGAAAATAAAGTTCTGGTTATGTGGTGACTTGACTTTCAAAAGTTCTTGGACACTATATCAATTGCACTCAAAGCACACAATTGGCATCAATAAATACTTGAGTGAAAAGTTTGATGCCAAATAGAAAATTATCTTATTCAGGAATGTACCTCGAAATGCACCTTAAAAGATAGAGCGCAATGTAATCTGCAAGAAAATAAAGTTCTGGTTATGTGGTGACTTGACTTTCAAAAGTTCTTGGACACTATATCAATTGCACTCAAAGCACACAATTGGCATCAATAAATACTTGAGTGAAAAGTTTGATGCCAAATAGAAAATTATCTTATTCAGGAATGTACCTCGAAATGCACCTTAAAAGATAGAGCGCAATGTAATCTGCAAGAAAATAAAGTTCTGGTTATGTGGTGACTTGACTTTCAAAAGTTCTTGGACACTATATCAATTGCACTCAAAGCACACAATTGGCATCAATAAATACTTGAGTGAAAAGTTTGATGCCAAATAGAAAATTATCTTATTCAGGAATGTACCTCGAAATGCACCTTAAAAGATAGAGCGCAATGTAATCTGCAAGAAAATAAAGTTATGGTTATGTGGTGACTTGACTTTCAAAAGTTCTTGGACACTATATCAATTGCACTCAAAGCACACAATTGGCATCAATAAATTCTTGAGTGAAAAGTTTGATGCCAAATAGAAAATTATCTTATTCAGGAATGTACCTCTAAATGCACCTTAAAAGATAGAGCGCAATGTAATCTGCAAGAAAATAAAGTTATGGTTATGTGGTGACTTGACTTTCAAAAGTTCTTGGACACTATATCAATTGCACTCAAAGCACACAATTGGCATCAATAAATTCTTGAGTGAAAAGTTTGATGCCAAATAGAAAATTATCTTATTCAGGAATGTACCTCTAAATGCACCTTAAAAGATAGAGCGCAATGTAATCTGCAAGAAAATATAAGTTCTGGTTATGTGGTGACTTGACTTTCAAAAGTTCTTGGACACTATATCAATTGCACTCAAAGCACACAATTGGCATCAATAAATACTTGAGTGAAAAGTTTGATGCCAAATAGAAAATTATCTTATTCAGGAATGTACCTCGAAATGCACCTTAAAAGATAGAGCGCAATGTAATCTGCAAGAAAATAAAGTTCTGGTTATGTGGTGACTTGACTTTCAAAAGTTCTTGGACACTATATCAATTGCACTCAAAGCACACAATTGGCATCAATAAATACTTGTGTGAAAAGTTTGATGCCAAATAGAAAATTATCTTATTCAGGAATGTACCTCGAAATGCACCTTAAAAGATAGAGCGCAATGTAATCTGCAAGAAAATAAAGTTCTGGTTATGTGGTGACTTGGCTTTCAAAAGTTCTTGGACACTATATCAATTGCACTCAAAGCACACAATTGGTATCAATAAATACTTGTGTGAAAAGTTTGATGCCAAATAGAAAATTATCTTATTCAGGAATGTACCTCGAAATGCACCTTAAAAGATAGAGCGCAATGTAATCTGCAAGAAAATAAAGTTCTGGTTATGTGGTGACTTTGACTTTCAAAAGTTCTTGGACACTATATCAATTGCACTCAAAGCACACAATTGGCATCAATAAATACTTGAGTGAAAAGTTTGATGCCAAATAGAAAATTATCTTATTCAGGAATGTACCTCTAAATGCACCTTAAAAGATAGAGCGCAATGTAATCTGCAAGAAAATAAAGTTCTGGTTATGTGGTGACTTGACTTTCAAAAGTTCTTGGACACTATATCAATTGCACTCAAAGCACACAATTGGCATCAATAAATACTTGCGTGAAAAGTTTGATGCCAAATAGAAAATTATCTTTTTCAGGAATGTACCTCGAAATGCACCTTAAAAGATAGAGCGCAATGTAATCTGCAAGAAAATAAAGTTCTGGTTATGTGGTGACTTGACTTTCAAAAGTTCTTGGACACTATATCAATTGCACTCAAAGCACACAATTGGCATCAATAAATACTTGAGTGAAAAGTTTGATGCCAAATAGAAAATTATCTTATTCAGGAATGTACCTCGAAATGCACCTTAAAAGATAGAGCGCAATGTAATCTGCAAGAAAATAAAGTTCTGGTTATGTGGTGACTTGACTTTCAAAAGTTCTTGGACACTATATCAATTGCACTCAAAGCACACAATTGGCATCAATAAATACTTGAGTGAAAAGTTTGATGCCAAATAGAAAATTATCTTATTCAGGAATGTACCTCGAAATGCACCTTAAAAGATAGAGCGCAATGTAATCTGCAAGAAAATAAAGTTATGGTTATGTGGTGACTTGACTTTCAAAAGTTCTTGGACACTATATCAATTGCACTCAAAGCACACAATTGGCATCAATAAATTCTTGAGTGAAAAGTTTGATGCCAAATAGAAAATTATCTTATTCAGGAATGTACCTCTAAATGCACCTTAAAAGATAGAGCGCAATGTAATCTGCAAGAAAATAAAGTTCTGGTTATGTGGTGACTTGGCTTTCAAAAGTTCTTGGACACTATATCAATTGCACTCAAAGCACACAATTGGTATCAATAAATACTTGTGTGAAAAGTTTGATGCCAAATAGAAAATTATCTTATTCAGGAATGTACCTCGAAATGCACCTTAAAAGATAGAGCGCAATGTAATCTGCAAGAAAATAAAGTTCTGGTTATGTGGTGACTTGACTTTCAAAAGTTCTTGGACACTATATCAATTGCACTCAAAGCACACAATTGGCATCAATAAATACTTGAGTGAAAAGTTTGATGCCAAATAGAAAATTATCTTATTCAGGAATGTACCTCTAAATGCACCTTAAAAGATAGAGCGCAATGTAATCTGCAAGAAAATAAAGTTCTGGTTATGTGGTGACTTGACTTTCAAAAGTTCTTGGACACTATATCAATTGCACTCAAAGCACACAATTGGCATCAATAAATACTTGAGTGAAAAGTTTGATGCCAAATAGAAAATTATCTTATTCAGGAATGTACCTCGAAATGCACCTTAAAAGATAGAGCGCAATGTAATCTGCAAGAAAATAAAGTTCTGGTTATGTGGTGCTGACTTGACTTTCAAAAGTTCTTGGACACTATATCAATTGCACTCAAAGCACACAATTGGCATCAATAAATACTTGAGTGAAAAGTTTGATGCCAAATAGAAAATTATCTTATTCAGGAATGTACCTCTAAATGCACCTTAAAAGATAGAGCGCAATGTAATCTGTAAGAAAATAAAGTTCTGGTTATGTGGTGACTTGACTTTCAAAAGTTCTTGGACACTATATCAATTGCACTCAAAGCACACAATTGGCATCAATAAATACTTGAGTGAAAAGTTTGATGCCAAATAGAAAATTATCTTATTCAGGAATGTACCTCGAAATGCACCTTAAAAGATAGAGCGCAATGTAATCTGCAAGAAAATAAAGTTCTGGTTATGTGGTGACTTGACTTTCAAAAGTTCTTGGACACTATATCAATTGCACTCAAAGCACACAATTGGCATCAATAAATACTTGTGTGAAAAGTTTGATGCCAAATAGAAAATTATCTTATTCAGGAATGTACCTCGAAATGCACCTTAAAAGATAGAGCGACAATGTAATCTGCAAGAAAATAAAGTTCTGGTTATGTGGTGACTTGATCTTTCAAAAGTTCTTGGACACTATATCAATTGCACTCAAAGCACACAATTGGCATCAATAAATACTTGCGTGAAAAGTTTGATGCCAAATAGAAAATTATCTTTTTCAGGAATGTACCTCGAAATGCACCTTAAAAGATAGAGCGCAATGTAATCTGCAAGAAAATAAAGTTCTGGTTATGTGGTGACTTGACTTTCAAAAGTTCTTGGACACTATATCAATTGCACTCAAAGCACACAATTGGCATCAATAAATACTTGAGTGAAAAGTTTGATGCCAAATAGAAAATTATCTTATTCAGGAATGTACCTCGAAATGCACCTTAAAAGATAGAGCGCAATGTAATCTGCAAGAAAATAAAGTTATGGTTATGTGGTGACTTGACTTTCAAAAGTTCTTGGACACTATATCAATTGCACTCAAAGCACACAATTGGCATCAATAAATTCTTGAGTGAAAAGTTTGATGCCAAATAGAAAATTATCTTATTCAGGAATGTACCTCGAAATGCACCTTAAAAAAAAGAGCGCAATATAATCTGCAAGAAAATAAGTGCTGGTTATGTGGTGACTTGACTTTCAAAAGTTCTTGGACACTATATCAATTGCACTCAAAGCACACAATTGGCATCAATAAATACTTGCGTGAAAAGTTTGATGCCAAATAGAAAATTATCTTTTTCAGGAATGTACCTCGAAATGCACCTTAAAAGATAGAGCGCAATGTAATCTGCAAGAAAATAAAGTTCTGGTTATGTGGTGACTTGACTTTCAAAAGTTCTTGGACACTATATCAATTGCACTCAAAGCACACAATTGGCATCAATAAATACTTGCGTGAAAAGTTTGATGCCAAATAGAAAATTATCTTATTCAGGAATGTACCTCGAAATGCACCTTAAAAGATAGAGCGCAATGTAATCTGCAAGAAAATAAAGTTCTGGTTATGTGGTGACTTGACTTTCAAAAGTTCTTGGACACTATATCAATTGCACTCAAAGCACACAATTGGCATCAATAAATACTTGCGTGAAAAGTTTGATGCCAAATAGAAAATTATCTTATTCAGGAATGTACCTCGAAATGCACCTTAAAAGATAGAGCGCAATGTAATCTGCAAGAAAATAAAGTTATGGTTATGTGGTGACTTGACTTTCAAAAGTTCTTGGACACTATATCAATTGCACTCAAAGCACACAATTGGCATCAATAAATACTTGAGTGAAAAGTTTGATGCCAAATAGAAAATTATCTTATTCAGGAATGTACCTCGAAATGCACCTTAAAAGATAGAGCGCAATGTAATCTGCAAGAAAATAAAGTTCTGGTTATGGGTGACTTGACTTTCAAAAGTTCTTGGACACTATATCAATTGCACTCAAAGCACACAATTGGCATCAATAAATACTTGCGTGAAAAGTTTGATGCCAAATAGAAAATTATCTTTTTCAGGAATGTACCTCGAAATGCACCTTAAAAGATAGAGCGCAATGTAATCTGCAAGAAAATAAAGTTCTGGTTATGTGGTGACTTGACTTTCAAAAGTTCTTGGACACTATATCAATTGCACTCAAAGCACACAATTGGCATCAATAAATACTTGCGTGAAAAGTTTGATGCCAAATAGAAAATTATCTTTTTCAGGAATGTACCTCGAAATGCACCTTAAAAGATAGAGCGCAATGTAATCTGCAAGAAAATAAAGTTCTGGTTATGTGGGTGACTTGACTTTCAAAAGTTCTTGGACACCATATCAATTGCACTCAAAGCAAACAATTGGCATCATAAATACTTGAGTGAAAAGTTTGATGCCAAATAGAAAATTATCTTATTCAGGAATGTCTCGAAATGCACCTTAAAAGATAGAGCGCAATGTAATCTGCAAGAAAATAAAGTTCTGGTTATGTGGTGACTTGACTTTCAAAAGTTCTTGGACACTATATCAATTGCACTAAAAGCACACAATTGGCATCAATAAATACTTGAGGGAAAAGTTTGATGCCAAATAGAAAATTATCTTATTCAGGAATGTACCTCGAAATGCACCTTAAAAGATAGAGCGCAATGTAATCTGCAAGAAAATAAAGTTATGGTTATGTGGTGACTTGACTTTCAAAAGTTCTTGGACACTATATCAATTGCACTCAAAGCACACAATTGGCATCAATAAATTCTTGAGTGAAAAGTTTGATGCCAAATAGAAAATTATCTTATTCAGGAATGTACCTCGAAATGCACCTTAAAAGATAGAGCGCAATGTAATCTGCAAGAAAATAAAGTTCTGGTTATGTGGTGACTTGGCTTTCAAAAGTTCTTGGACACTATATCAATTGCACTCAAAGCACACAATTGGCATCAATAAATACTTGTGTGAAAAGTTTGATGCCAAATAGAAAATTATCTTATTCAGGAATGTACCTCGAAATGCACCTTAAAAGATAGAGCGCAATGTAATCTGCAAGAAAATAAAGTTCTCGTTATGTGGTGACTTGACTTTCAAAAGTTCTTGGACACTATATCAATTGCACTCAAAGCACACAATTGGCATCAATAAATACTTGAGTGAAAAGTTTGATGCCAAATAGAAAATTATCTTATTCAGGAATGTACCTCGAAATGCACCTTAAAAAATAGAGCGCAATGTAATCTGCAAGAAAATAAAGTTATCGTTAAGTGGAGACTTGACTTTCAAAAGTTCTTGGACACTATATCAATTGCACTCAAAGCACACAATTGGCATCAATAAATACTTGAGTGAAAAGTTTGATGCCAAATAGAAAATTATCTTATTCAGGAATGTACCTCTAAATGCACCTTAAATAATAGAGCGCAATGTAATCTGTAAGAAAATAAAGTTCTCGTTATGTGGTGACTTGACTTTCAAAAGTTCTTGGACACTATATCAATTGACTCAACACACTGGTATCAATAAATATTTGAGTCGAAAGGTTTGTATGCAATAGAAATTATCTTATTCAGGAATGTACTTCTAAATGCACCTTTAAAGATAGAGCGAAATGTAATCTGCAAGAAAATGAAATTATGACTATGTGGTGACTTGACTTTTAAATGTTCTTGGACACTTACTCAAGTGCACTCAAAGAAAACAATTGATTTAAATATATATTAGAGCAAAATGTATGATGCCAAATAAAAAATTATCTTATTCAGGAATATACTTCTAAATGCACCTTAAAAGATAGAGCGAAATGTAATCTGCAAGAAAATTAAATTCTATTTTTATGGTGACTTGACTTTCAAATGTTCTTGGACACTATATCAATTGCACTCAAAGCATACAATTGGCATCAATAAATACTTGAGTGAAAAGTTTGATGCCAAATAGAAAATTATCTTATTCAGGAATGTACCTCTAAATGCACCTTAAATAATAGAGCGCAATGTAATCTGTAAGAAAATAAAGTTCTCGTTATGTGGTGACTTGACTTTCAAAAGTTCTTGGACACTATATCAATTGCACTCAAAGTACATAATTGGCTTCAATAAATATTTGAGTGAAAAGTTTGATGCCAAATAAAAAATTATCTTATTCAGGAATGTACCTCGAAATGCACCTTAAAAGATAGAGCGCAATGTAATCTGCAAGAAAATAAAGTTCTGGTTATGTGGTGACTTGGCTTTCAAAAGTTCTTGGACACTATATCAATTGCACTCAAAGCACACAATTGGTATCAATAAATACTTGTGTGAAAAGTTTGATGCCAAATAGAAAATTATCTTATTCAGGAATGTACCTCGAAATGCACCTTTAAAGATAGAGCGCAATGTAATCTGCAAGTAAATAAAGTTCTGGTTATGTGGTGACTTGTCTTTTAAAAGTTCTTGGACACTATATCAATTGCACTCAAAGCACACAATTGGCATCAATAAATACTTGTGTGAAAAGTTTGATGCCAAATAGAAAATTATCTTATTCAGGAATGTACCTCGAAATGCACCTTAAAAGATAGAGCGCAATATAATCTGCAAGAAAATAAAGTTCTGGTTATGTGGTGACTTGGCTTTCAAAAGTTCTTGGACACTATATCAATTGCACTCAAAGCACACAATTGGTATCAATAAATACTTGTGTGAAAAGTTTGATGCCAAATAGAAAATTATCTTATTCAGGAATGTACCTCGAAATGCACCTTAAAAGATAGAGCGAATGTAATCTGCAAGTAAATAAAGTTCTGGTTATGTGGTGACTTGACTATCAAAAGTTCTTGGACACCATATCAATTGCACTCAAATCAAACAATTGGCATCATATAATACTTGAGTGAAAAGTTTGATGCCAAATAGAAAATTATCTTATTCAGGTATGTCTCGAAATGCACCTTAAAAGATAGAGCGCAATGTAATCTGCAAGAAAATAAAGTTCTGGTTATGTGGTGACTTGACTTTCAAAAGTTCTTGGACACTATATCAATTGCACTCAAAGCACACAATTGGTATCAATAAATACTTGTGTGAAAAGTTTGATGCCAAATAGAAAATTATCTTATTCAGGAATGTACCTCGAAATGCACCTTAAAAGATAGAGCGCAATGTAATCTGCAAGAAAATAAAGTTTTGGTTATGTGGTGACTTGACTTTCAAAAGTTCTTGGACACTATATCAGTTGAACTCAAAGCACAAAATTGACTTCAATAAATATTTGAGTGAAAAGTTTATGCCAAATAGAAAATTATCTTATTCAGGAATGTACCTCGAAATGCACCTTAAAAGATAGAGCGCAATGTAATCTGCAAGAAAATAAAGTTATGGTTATGTGGTGACTTGACTTTCAAAAGTTCTTGGACACTATATCAATTGCACTCAAAGCACACAATTGGCATCAATAAATTCTTGAGTGAAAAGTTTGATGCCAAATAGAAAATTATCTTATTCAGGAATGTACCTCTAAATGCACCTTAAAAGATAGAGCGCAATGTAATCTGCAAGAAAATAAAGTTCTGGTTGTGTGGTGACTTGACTTTCAAAAGTTCTTGGACTCTATATCAATTGCACTCAAAGCACACAATTGGCATCAATAAATACTTGAGTGAAAAGTTTGATGCCAAATAGAAAATTATCTTATTCAGGAATGTACCTCGAAATGCACCTTAAAAGATAGAGCGCAATGTAATCTGCAAGAAAATAAAGTTATGGTTATGTGGTGACTTGACTTTCAAAAGTTCTTGGACACTATATCAATTGCACTCAAAGCACACAATTGGCATCAATAAATTCTTGAGTGAAAAGTTTGATGCCAAATAGAAAATTATCTTATTCAGGAATGTACCTCTAAATGCACCTTAAAAGATAGAGCGCAATGTAATCTGCAAGAAAATAAAGTTCTGGTTATGTGGTGACTTGGCTTTCAAAAGTTCTTGGACACTATATCAATTGCACTCAAAGCACACAATTGGTATCAATAAATACTTGTGTGAAAAGTTTGATGCCAAATAGAAAATTATCTTATTCAGGAATGTACCTCGAAATGCACCTTAAAAGATAGAGCGCAATGTAATCTGCAAGTAAATAAAGTTCTGGTTATGTGGTGACTTGTCTTTTAAAAGTTCTTGGACACTATATCAATTGCACTCAAAGCACACAATTGGCATCAATAAATACTTGTGTGAAAAGTTTGATGCCAAATAGAAAATTATCTTATTCAGGAATGTACCTCGAAATGCACCTTAAAAGATAGAGCGCAATATAATCTGCAAGAAAATAAAGTTCTCGTTATGTGGTGACTTGACTTTCAAAAGTTCTTGGACACTATATCAATAGCACTAAAAGAACACAATTGGCAACAATAAATACTTGAATGAAAAGTTTGATGCCAAATAGAAAATTATCTTATTCAGGAATGTACCTCGAAATGCACCTTTAAAGATAGAGCGCAATGTAATCTGCAAGTAAATAAAGTTCTGGTTATGTGGTGACTTGTCTTTTAAAAGTTCTTGGACACTATATCAATTGCACTCAAAGCACACAATTGGCATCAATAAATACTTGTGTGAAAAGTTTGATGCCAAATAGAAAATTATCTTATTCAGGAATGTACCTCGAAATGCACCTTAAAAGATAGAGCGCAATATAATCTGCAAGAAAATAAAGTTCTGGTTATGTGGTGACTTGGCTTTCAAAAGTTCTTGGACACTATATCAATTGCACTCAAAGCACACAATTGGTATCAATAAATACTTGTGTGAAAAGTTTGATGCCAAATAGAAAATTATCTTATTCAGGAATGTACCTCGAAATGCACCTTAAAAGATAGAGCGCAATGTAATCTGCAAGAAAATAAAGTTATGGTTATGTGGTGACTTGACTTTCAAAAGTTCTTGGACACTATATCAATTGCACTCAAAGCACACAATTGGCATCAATAAATTCTTGAGTGAAAAGTTTGATGCCAAATAGAAAATTATCTTATTCAGGAATGTACCTCGAAATGCACCTTAAAAGATAGAGCGCAATGTAATCTGCAAGAAAATAAAGTTCTGGTTATGTAGTGACTTGACTTTCAAAAGTTCTTAGACACCATATCAATTGCACTCAAATCACACAATTGGCATTATATAATATTTGAGTGAAAAGTTTGATGCCAAATAAAAAAAAAGGTGCTATAGAAAAGTACCTACGAATTCACCTTAAAAGATAGAGCGCAATGTAATTTGCATGAAAATAAAGTCTTGGTTATGTAGTGTTTACCAGTTACTTGGTCACGTGGTCATGTGGCTACTGTGCTCGTTGTCATCGTGATTATGACCTTAACCACGGTATCTACCCGATCATCACTTTACAATGTACGATTTTAGTGTTTATTCTTCGAATTACTTTAAATTAGAGCAGTTACCATAACCTATTTTCTTATCACCAGTTACGTGCTCACGAGGAATCTGCACTTGTTAACATATTGATCTTATTGAACATGAACCTAGTGACAACGTGACCACCACTTTAAATTTATAATAAGTTATAATTCGTCGAATTACATTTAATTTGAGCAGTTATATGACCATCCGTCAACTAACTAGTTACGTTGTCACGACCTCATCGCCCTATTATATGAAATGTGATCATGACTCTTAATACGTTACCACATGACCTTCACTTGAAAATGCATTATATCAGTGTTTATTTGTCGAATGACATCAAAATGGAGAATTCACCACGATCACCCGTCAACTCACCAGTTAGGTTGTAACGAAGTCACTGCCCGTGTGTTCTTTTTGATTCAGTGACCCATAACCGTGACCATGGTGACCATACTCTGCCCTCCAATTACCACGGTTACGTTTACAATGCAATATGTTTATTTAAGTTATAATTCGTCTAATGACGCCAAAATAGAGCAGTGACCACGACCACTCTTCAACTCACCAGTTATGTTTGAAAACTTAAGATGCATAGTTTGCAGAGGATCTTAATTATTCATAAATCTTAGTGATTAATTTATATGAAAATGCTTGAATGATCAAGAGAATTCGCTGTACCTGCCTACTAAGAAGCAGTTGTCAAATAAACTACCTGAAAGAAACTATTTCTTTGGTATTCTTGCAACAATCAAAGGTGATTACTTGAAAAAAATTATTCAAGAATCTCATAAGAACAGGTACAGCATCTCTTCAGAAGATAAAGACAAACAAGGGATCAAGATAAGGGAGAGCTGGCTATCAGAGCTGCATAAGCGCCCTTATATTTCAAGTAAGACTTACAGCTTAACTCTTTAGAAAAATCTGATACTGGGATCTTCTTGATGAAGGAATAGAGCAAGCTTCACAGAGAGCGAAAGTCGCAGACAAAGTATGAAGTTAACAAGGGACTTTATTCAAATATTTAGCAACAAGAGTTAATGAACATAGATCCTTAAGCTGGCAGCAAATCAAGAAAACTAAGAGGAGGGAATCAACAGAAGGAAGAATAGAAAGAGAAACCAGCTCCCTCGAAATTAATTTTTTTTTAAATGCGACTTATATATTTATTAACTTAACTCTAAAATTTATTTATAAACATTTACTCTCCCTTCTTTAGCACACTTTTATACCAACTAATTATCTACTTTCTTCGCTGAGCTTTTAATAAAATCGACTGTATCGATAGGTAGGTCATGCATCAGGTGGTATAGCTGTATTTTCTTATAATGACCGTTTACAATACCCAATAGAATTCAATTCCTTTAACTATTGGCTCTAAGGCACGTTGAACACTGGCGTTATTCTAAGTTGTTCATAACTCTTCCTTGTTTCTTTTGTATTATAAACAGAAAGATTGCCAACAAACAGTATAATCTCTTAAGCAGGGTACTTCTCTCTCAGCTGCTCTAAGAACTTAATATACTGCTCTGTCTCTATTGATCGAGGATGAACAACATAAGTTTTTAAACCAGCATCCTTGCTAATACCTCCAAGAATTGCCATTATATGTACATTAACTTTCTAATCATTTACCTCTATATTACTATGTCTCTTATACCAAGACTTCTAGATGAAAGTGTTGAATGTAAACACAGCCTCGTCAATAATAACTTATATTGTTAAAATATAAATGAAATGGGAAAATGTGAAAATAAAAATAAATAAATAATTAATATGTGTACGCTTTTAATATTAAACCCTTTCGACTAATTAATCAAAACCCCTTAATTATATAAAAACGAATTTTCATAACCCAGAAACCCCTGGACCATATTTCAAAACCCCAAAACCCCCTTCGATGAGTAATTCAAAACCCCTAAACCCTTTTCGTTGAAGTGTAGTGTGTTGATAATTATGTATAAATATTAGATAAATTGCCCTTTATTAGTTCTTTTTGCAGTGTATGATTACCAAGTGTATAGAGTGCATAGCTTAATTAGACAGGAGTTTTATAAGTGTAATGGGCATATGTATGAAGGTCATTCGCATTATCCATCGCAGTTTGAGAAGCTGAAATGGGAAGGGCGGTGATTGGCATGCTAATACATTAGAGAGATCCTGCATTGAGTGGACCTCCATCTAAAGAAGCACGATTTGAATCCAGTTGGAAGGGTTGCTTGCTTTCATGAGCATATGTCAAGGTTGCTTCAAATACAAAGTGAGAAAGTGCGATAGCAATTGCCATGAATGATTATTATTATTATCATTATAGCCTTGTATTATAAATTAATCTTTTATAAAGGAGGATTCCCTTTAATAGGCTCAGCAAAACAAATTGCTTCCGTAACAAACATCATCAGACAAATCCATAGCGCAGAGTGTGCAGCCACTTTTTATACTGAACACCCACATGCCTTGAATGTCTTCTGCACTTAAGCTCTGTACGATTTCAGAGACCCTCTTCACGAGCTGCTGCCTAGAGATGTTAGATGTGATTATCTTACTTGGAGTTTACTGTGTCCACTTTGAGTTGCTTCTTGACGAACGAGAAGAGCTACTCTATAGGATTTAACCAGGGCGAATACTCGGCATTGAATAGAACATTCACCTTGAACTTCCTGGCTGTCTCGAGCATCTCTGAATACTTATGAATGACAGCGTTATCCATCAAGAGTACCACCTACTTAGAGTTGAGATCTTTGTCCGTTCTCACACTTCGCAAGGTATGATAGATAAAATTCTCGAAGAGGGAGGAGTCGAAAGCGCCCTCTATGATTTGACTTGAGAGGATTCGGTCTTGAGATATGGCCGCTATAAATGACATCGAGAACTGCTGCCTCTTATTGGGGCTCTTCTAGATAGAAAGCTCCCTCACCTTCATGCCATAACTACCTAGATTTTGTCATTTCACTCTGGTATTCTGCAATGCTTTTAAACTTGGAGGCTTCCTGTTTGTCATCAAAGTAGTCTTGGATGCTCTGTATATCACGCTCAAACTTTCGCTCTCTTCCTTCAAGTTGAAGCCTATATTTCCATTTTCAATCAATAGCAAATCTTACCTCGACTCTCGCTGAGTTGGTCTATAGATGCGCTGCTCACATTCTAGGACAGCCTTAGCTTTTTAGGAGTGATGCCAAACCGATTCTCCTTTTGTTTGTCTCCCACCAAGTCAACCGATTTCTTCCTCGAGCTTGACAACTTCAACTTGGCAATTCGATCCAGGACTAGAGTGAACCCACTCCTCAATTTCTTCGCCGGCAGATCCTCCGAAACCACTGACTTGACCGAGCTTGCGATCCTGAAATTCTGAAAGTATTTTGTCAAGCTCAACTACTGGTTCAGGCTCTCTGGCACTTCAGGAATTGGGGAAAGATCTTTCTTCAGAGTTGCTTTTGATTTAAGCTGGAGTTTATTATTAGGAGGTCCTGACCTAAAATCTCGAATTTTTCTAAACAATATAAAGCCAAGAAAATTACGTTCTTCGAATCAATACTTGAAGAACCCAGGCTGCTGGATTTCAAGACTGGTTTTGATTTTGCAGGCGTCCTCTTACCAAGATCGAGACCTCTAATTTTTCAGATTCTTAACCTCCCTTATGCTGAATTTGACTTGAAAAGTTCCAGGCTTTTCTATGAAAGTTTTGATTGAATTATATTGAAATGCTTAAGATTTGTAGGATTTTGAAGCCTCACTTTCAACTTGCGATTTTCGAGATTTTGAGGCTTAAATTGGAAAATTTTGCAACTTAGGATTAGATGGCTCAGGGGAGATATTTCTAGGGGTTATCCTAAAATTTGGTAAAGCAGAGTCGCCAATCACTTCCTAGTCACTGGCACTATAATCCTAAAACCTACCAAGCAATTATTGGCCATACAAAAGTTTGGAATCGCCCACCAGAATGGGGTTGCCAGCAGGTGATGTTTGTTACAGTCGTGATAGACTTTTGCTTTGTCGATACATATCATTGATATTGAAAGCCCACTACTTTGGGGGCATCGAGTCAGACCTAAAGTTGCTTTCATCCACTGAAATGATCACCGCATCCTCAAGTAGGAACAGCGAAAGCAGGCGACTTATCCACAGCCTTTTATCGTTATAGCTGGGGTCACAATACTTGGTATTGGCAGCCTGGGTCTTCCCAAATCTTAAATGGAATATCTCTTTCAAAACCTTGTTCAAGGTTGCTAAGCAAGGCACTTTGAGAGCTGAGGCCTCAGGGTTATTTTCAGATAGCTCTCTGAGATAGTTGTGCAGCTTCTAACCAGCGACCTGGTAGATACCATTCAGCTCCAAATAACTTTGAATCGAATCAAGCAGGAGAGGGTTATCAGTAACTCCTTTTCGACCCACTTTTTGCAAGGCCTTGGGTTCATGAATCGTGTGTTGAATCTCATGCTTGAACTTCTCAACTATCCTATAAACCAAGTCTACCCCTATCCTCAACTTCTTGGCAATCTCCTGGGCTTCAAGTCATCATTAAAGTACAGGCTTACAGCATCTAATTTCTTACAGGCCAGCTTGGCCTCTCGCTTCTTAAGAATGGGTTTTTGTCTGCATTCTTGGCTCTCTTCTTATTGCCAATCTCAAGTATTTTCTGCATGACTTTAGAGTTCTTTGCGAGATCGGGGTTCAGAGTTACCATGCTCTGCTAGTTGTCAGGCTCTGCAGTTCCAATTCCATTGCCTGCTTTCTTCTAATTGAAAGCCGCAGCCTTCCCAGATTTAATACTCTAAAGATAAGTCTCCAAGAACCCACACAGCTCATCATCCTCTTGCATGTAACAAACATCAACATTCTTTTTCAGGTATTCGGCGATTGATTCCGAGGGGAGTTTGATAATGACTCCCCCGCCAACTCTGACACATGAGGCGGCACCTCGCCGGCATTGATTACCTTGCCCGAGCTGTAGGTGAACTTGGACTTCTAAATCACATTAGGGAAGAGCTTGCCCAAGACCACTGGCGTCCACTTTGTGATGGTCTTCTCCTGCACCTTCACTTTGCTGGGTTTGATATCTTATAGGGAATTGGAGTCCAGGAACTCATCGCTGATAATGGAGTTCTATGAATATTTTTTTGATAATCAACTGCTGTCTTTGGACTCCTCTATACTATCATTATTACTTCTTTTCCTTTGAAAATTGAGAGTAGATTATCTTGACATATTTTTATTCTTAATAATAAAATTATTACTGTTAATATTTCCAGCATTAAACTATCATGTTATTGACGAAGTTGATAGTAACTTAATAAGATTGAAAATCTGCAAAATTTTTCTTTCCAAACTCTAAAAGAAAATGAAGGACTAGAAATTATCTGACAGAATATAAGCTATGTTATCCTAAGAAAGCATTTTATGAAGTGAATAATTCATGTTTCATTTTCTTCAAAATTTGCCTTCTTTTCTTTTAATTATGACCAATTCTAATCTTTTAATAATCCAATTTAAATCGAGATATTCTCAACGCGATTGGCCGATTTATCTATAAATAAGCGAAACTCCAGGTCTAGTCTATTGTTAAATTTCGAAAGTTTTAATCGACAGCGCTCTTTAACAGCTGTCAACAATTCTTATCTTCCTGCCTACCCCACTGCTGCCCCAGTTTTACTTCTTGAACCTCTCGTCTAGTATGTATTCTATACGCTTAATTAACCCAAGCCTATAGTTAAACCCCCAGCCTTAACTAAGGTAGTCTTCAAAAAACCCGAAGATTTAATGAGTGATGTTTGTTACACTCATGTCGGTTTTGCCCAACTCAAAATTTGGGCAGCATTTCAGGTTCTCCTGTCTTCTGATTCTACTTTGGAGAAAAGGACTTTATCAACTCAGACTACCTGTACCCTAGGTAAGTGTGATGATATCTTATATCTGCAGGCCTCTTCATGCCTGAGTTGAAAAAATCAATTATCCATCTTTAGTATTCAATGTTCATAACTTACGTCTATAGATCACAGCCAGCTAATCTCAAAATTTGGGCAGCGTTTCAGCTTTTCCAGTCTTCACAGTTCAGCCCAACGAAATCCCTCTACCAACACTGACCCTAAGACCCTAAGTAAGTTGACCTAAGACAGGTTCTACTGGACTCTTACTATTCGAGCAAGGAAAAATCCTTTACTGTCTATTTCACTCTATTGGGCTATCTTTAAAACTACTATCTATAGATCACTCTCATGAAAAGCACTCATCAAACTACTCTTGCTCTTCAAAACTTCTTGCCACCTAACTAGCACAAACACGTGATCGTTGGTCACTCAGCCAAGGTCCTTGGCACTTTGAGAATTGGGTCTTGAGTTTGAAAATCACACTAAGGAGACATCGGTGATGTTTGTTACACTTACAGTGATCTTGATTTGGAGATCTCAAAATTTTGGCAGGGTTTCAGGTTAACTAGACTTGTAAAAATCAAAACAAAAATCCTATCAGCACTAACCACTGATACCTGAAATAAGTTTCTCTATGACTGGGTTCTATAAGGCTTATTTCATTATCGTGACTCTAAAAGCTTTTAGTCCTTTTCTAATAATTGTTTGCAAATTTTTTGCTTTTTACCCCTCATTAATTTACATTTACAGATACTAAAATTAGACTACCTAAAAAGATTTTGATTTTTTAAATTGCAAGTACCTTACTACTACTTACCCTACTAACAAATTTTACAGGGTCTAACTAGCGTGATTGGCTGTTCTATTAACAGAGTTCTGGTTTCTCGAAAGGCTAAATTAAAAAAAATACACTCAAGCATGAGTGATGTTTGTTACACTCTCTGTAATTAAAAGGGCTATGATTTTTGACAGCGTTTTTGGTTCTTACTTACTTTGATAATTAAGCTTAGTCTCTTTGGTTAAGTTAGCCTTATTAAATCAAGGCAGCATTTCTATAGTCATGTATCATTCAGTTTACCTAAAAATGATTTAAAAAGAAAGGGTGGTTTAGTTTCAAGCGTTATCAGAGTTGTCTCAAACTTTAAGTGGCCACTTAATTAATCTACACTGAGATCTTGAAGGTATCTATAAACAAAAGGGGTTAAGAGTAAATGATCTAGAGTAGAGTCTTGTTCAAATTTCCTTTAGCTAGCTATTTTTATTGAGGCCTCAGTTTAGTTAATGCAAAGTTCTTAAAGTACCTATATTAAAAGTTAAGATTAAAATTTTTTGATTTGAGCTTGATCTTTGATACTTCATTATTGGAGCTCCCTATGTAACGTTACTTAGTAGGTTCTAAATCTTAAGTCTGTACCTATAAAAAAGATTAAATAAAAACTTAGCCAATGATTTCTAAACTGTTTAATTTTGATTTCAGTCCTAAAGTTAAATTGATTTTGATTTTTTGATTTTTGATTTGGTTTTGATTTTTAAAAACATTATCAAGCCTCCACTAATATCAGCGCTAGGATTGTTCCAACACTATTGGTTACTTTGAATAACGACCCTTGTAATACTAACTACCGTGCAGAGAGTACCAAGCATGAAGTTCTTTATCGTTTGGCCGGCTGGTCCACGCAGCTTCAATTAGTTTCAGCTTGATTGGGGGAACATACAAATTGACTAGCCTAACTAGGTTGTTCCTCCTTAAATTGCTACTTTTTAATTTTACCAGAGGGGCCACGCTTCGGTCTAGTCAAATTGTAAATTCATTATAAAAATGAATCGAATTTAACCTCGTTTCCGAGGACCAGCCGTTTGAATATTCAAACTGGTAGAAGCTAAGATGTTTCAGAAATTTTTAATTTTGATTTTGATTTGCCCTGACTGATGATTACTTGGTATTTGCACACTTTAAAATCAGAAAGTCTTAAACTTTACTAAACTAAATTTTAAGAAGTTACTTTGCTTACTTACTAGTTCTTAAACTTTACTGGCCTAGGTACTCACCCTGACTGTAGAGAGGTGTAAAAGCCTCAAGCGTAAATCGGCTCAGGCAGTATTCTAATAGTAAAGTCAAAGTTAGACTGGCTTCACAGTTTGTAGTTGGTTTACTTGTTTAAAAAAGTACTACAGTACTACTTTACTTTAAGCTTATTCAAGTTAAGCTAACCTGACTTTGAAACCCCTCCTCAGTTGGGTTTAGATATTTTGTTAACTCTTTATAGGTATAAGTTTGAAACAAGTTAGGTCAGAGTTTAAGGGGCAGTAGTTCAGTTAAGTTGCGTTGCTTTACCAGGTGAACTGGTGAGGTAAGTCAGCTTGGTTTTATTACTCTTACTTTTCCTCTCATCTTTTGAGACTAGTAGCAGCACGATTTATTATTACAATTTCTCACTGCGGAAACCTCAAGCAGCTCTTCCTGGAGTTTATCTCTAGGTTAGGGTTGCACCCTAGTTCAAAGGAATTGTTTAATTAATGGTTTGAGTTAAGTTAGGGTAACTGTATTACTGCAATTATTAATCCTATAGCTCTCTTGAAACACTTTCAACTAAATCAAAGAGCTCAGGCTCATAAATCTCAGAGTGATGTTTGTTACAGTTATAAGAAGATGAGTAGGGAATTTCAGGGAAACTTCCTTACTTTATTTCCAGTTGTTACACTACTAGGCATTCCTGTTCTGAATATAAAGTATAGAGATAACTGCAGCTATTTCAAGGCAGGCAACTCAGTAGAAATACTATAATCCCCACTTAAACTAATCTCAAATTCCAGATTATAATTTTTATATTTACAAATCCAAATGAAAAAGCTGTAAGCAGATATGCTCTGCTGCCTGATTTTCTCAGAGTCCAAGCCAATGGATGAAATCAAGAATGGCAACTTTGACTTCTAGGATTTACCACTTGCAAAGGATGATTAATAGCCAAGTGTTGTTTCCTCCCTGAGATTTAAAAGTAGAGACCAGGACAAAATTAAGAAGCTCATGAAGTTCTTGAATATCATCCAGCTTTACCATTTAATGATGAGGAACAGTGATTTGTCTGAGAAGGATAAATACAACCTTTCAAATGAGACCTATATGGAAGAGTTCATTGAGACTGTAAATGGAGAACGTAAGTTACAGTCAACCTTGGGATGAAGGAGTACTATGTTTACTAGAAGAATAAATCCCAGTTCAACAGCTTGTCACATGAAGTGTCCTCTAACAAAATTCTCCTTCCAGACCTAATCAAAGTATCTAAGGGGGAGTTGCTAATCCAACTGGAAACTCAGAGCGAATTTTGGTCAGTGTGAAAGTGATGTTTGTTACACTTAGAGAAAACCTCAGAATTTATTTCAATCCTTTAAACAGTCAAGGAAATTCATCCTCAACTAGGTTACAGCTTTCCAGGGTTGGAGACTACAATATCTTCACTTAGATTATTGCCTGTTCCTTATTAATGTAAATCACTTATAGATTAAATCAACTAGACACCCTGATATAAAGAGGAGCTGCTTCTGTCTTTACTATCTCTATAACTACCTTCTCAAAGATTATTACTCGGGAAAGAACGATAAAGAAACTGGTATGTTAGACGAAGAATGGAAGGAAGAGACCAGAGAACCCTATAAAGAGGGCTTCTCACTGTATGATATCCCTTACGATTATTCGATTCAATGTTCCTATTGCCTTTAATTTTGAGTTCTGAATGACCTATAACGTAGCAGTACTAAAGTCTATCAGGCAAGCTTGAGCGACTACGATAAATAAAATAGGACTGCTGTATATTTAGTTATGATTAAAACTAATTATTTAGAAGTGATTTTTGTTACATGGACACCTATTCCAAATTGGACACATATTCCAAAATGGACACATATTCCAAAATGGACACATATTCCAAAATTCTAACGACTATTGTTTGAAGAGTTATCTTCTTCGCTTTACCCAACCTTTTTAGGTTCCCTTCATTATATTTATGCACCTATGACACAGTTTACGTTGTAAAGGAAGTATGGCAATGCTACCTGTAATGATAGTAAATATATTGTATTAGTAAATGAGTCTTAAAGCTAAGCTATAAGTAATATAAAGATCATATAAACTAAAATTTATACAATGCAATCACAAAAGATAGAGTATAGTTTCATGTAGAATTTCTACCTAACCCTAACCAATCTCACTACATTACATTCCTCACTATTAATAAGTAAGATCAATCCACAACTGAGCTTACTATAGAGCCTAAGAGTTTATACAATAATATCTCCCTAGTTGTTTGAGTAGGTTAAATTTAAACTTTAATACTTTTTAACTGATAAAATAAAAATGCCTGAAATCAAGCCAAATCTTAATGACAGTTAGAAAATAGAATTTAACGTTCCCTGCTCCTACTCAAGCCTCCCAGCAACTCTCAGGTACTTAAAAGTTTAAGCTTAGATTCTTGAAATAAAGTTAGAAGAGAACTATCATGAGAAGGAGAAGGTAAGTTGAAAATTTCAAAATTTAACATACTTTTGTAGCAAATTGATTCATACTGGTTAGTCGAATAATCTCTATGAATTTGAGGGGTAAAATCGAGATTCTCAAAATCACTACTAATTCGATGCATAAGTTTCGTTGGAGCTAACCCCTTCACTTCCAGACTATGTGAGAGTAAGCTAAGTAATCTCAGACACTTATGAGAGAAGTGGGAATGCAAAAGCAGCAGGATAACCCTTGGATTTTCTGAGAATAGAGGGTGGATTTAAGGTTTTAGAAATTTGAGATATTTTGAGATTAATAGTAAGCTTTAATTAAGGATTATATAGAGATTATAGAGAAAAATAAGCAAAGTTTTGACACTTTATTTTTACCAAGTTAGTTTTGTTTTTAAAAATCCGAGCCGGATATTGCATATAAGTAAAGCCAGAGTGAAGATTAAATAGAGGGATAATATATCATATCAATCACCTTAGACTCCTAAGAAATCTTAGCTACTAAGAAGGTTTCCTTGTAAGTTTAGATTTAGCTGAATAATTATCAAGGGAAAATGCTGATGTTGACTTCGAATAAAAGTAATATCCTCCTAGATATTGGTTCAACCTATATACCAATCACCTTTAATGATACTGCCCCTTGCTGTAACCCATACTGTCGACTTATCTTCCATGTATCTTCTAATTCTCATAAAGACTTAGGGAAAATATCTTGGCTTAGATTCAAGGTCTAAAATCTTATAAAGTAATTGCTGTTTGTAAGTATAGAAATAACTTTACTGAATGATTGGTAGTATTGAGTCTATTGAATATCAATTATTCATCTCAAAGCTAAGTGAAAATCATAGAAAAGTATAAGACTTTTAATCTATGTAACAAACATCACATCAAAACTTTACAAGTTATCTTCCATTCATCTTCCATTTATTTCAAATTTTTTCTTCAACTTATTGAGTAAGCCTCTAAGAAAACTTTCATTCAAAAGTTTTTTAAAGCCGCTCTTTTATCAAAGCTCTCTACTTGTACTAAGTTGTAGGAAGTTAGTAAGGACTCTTTAAAGTTCGTTCGTTTTATGATAAAAGTAAAGCGACTAAAGTTTGCATAGAGCTTAATGGTATTGCTGGTCGATAGATTCTACTATGAAGTTTGGTAAATTTAACTTCCAAAGCTTGAAGACTTCCTACCGAGTTGATTGAGGAGTTCTAAGTTGAGTCCATAGCTTATAAGCAAGGCTAGGTAGGTTGTTATTATTAGAAAAAAGAGAATTGCAATTTTAAAACTAATGTTGGTAATCTAGGAACTCTTACTTGAATTAAGGTTAACTGAAAGTGATGTTTGTTACATTATACATAATTCATATATACTCTATTCTAAGAATAATATTCTGAGTTACCGAACCTTCCCTCTCATTAGAATTTTTGCAATACTCCTGCTATTATTTGTATTATAGTTTAAGAGAGGAGCTACTTGGATAACTAAAGTTTATATATTTAGTCACAGATTAATTCAATCTAGAGATAATTTGAAAAAGTGGAAATCTTCCAAAAGGTAGACTTCTTCCAATTGAAAAGTGGACTTCTTCCAGAAGCAAAAGTGGACTTCTTCCAGTCCTAAAAGTGGACTTCTTCCAGTCCTAAAAGTAGACTTCTTCCAGAGGTAAAAAAGTGGACTTCTTCCAATTGTAAAGTAGACTATCTTCCTTCCAAACTTCTCACTCTACCTGTTTTTATTCGTTCCTTATTTTAATAGTTAAAATATATAGCAACCCTAGTCATAGAATTTCCAAGGTCCTGACCGAGCAAAGGCGTAGAGGTCTGCCTATAGGATTGAGGTAGACTTTTTCCAGTAAGACTATGAAAATTGAAAAATACCCTTGTTTAAGGCTGAACTTATTTAAGATAATGTCTCTCCTATTTATGCTTTCATCTTCAAGCTAATCAAATGTATGATTATATAGCCTGCTAGCAATTATAACACATTTGGATAACTTAGAACTAATAAAGAACATATTTTGAGGTTGGATCAATGGAAAAATATAAGGCTATTTTCTTCAATTTTTAAGGTCAAAATGGCGGTTAAGGGCACCCAAACATTTCAAGATGGGTTATAGCCACTTCCACCCCCAATCGAGTTCCCTCCTTCTATTTCATCGTTCTAAAGTGTATTTGTAACATTTAAGTTGGGGTGGTAGGGTTTGGAGAGGATTAGAAAATAATTTTTGTAAAATCATATAAGTCATATTCTATAATCCCTTAGAGATAGTATAAGCCACTTTCAAACTTGGAATTGAAAATAAATCCACCCACCCCTCTAAATCCGCGGTTCCGTAACTTTAAAACCCACTTATTGTATGTTTATGTAATGAAGCTTGGATTTCTAGACGATTAGGAGTGGTTTGGGGAAGATCTAAGACTAGGACCTCATGGTGCATCCGAGGGAAATGAGGAGGGTCTCTGGAAAGTGTCCTCAGATCAGAAATTGGGTATACCGACCTACCGATCTGAAAGTTGAAAATCTAAAGTTGCAAATGCCAGCAAACTCACAAAATTCAAGACCTTCCTAGCTGAATATTTGATAAGGCAATTATAAGGAGATACTGATAAGTGATTCATATATATATTAAGAGGTTATAAAGAGAGTGACTAGGTTTGAGCAACGAGAAAGATTGGGTTAGAATGATGTTTATGAGTATATAAGAGATCTAAGTATAAATTATTTATATTAATTATATTAAATCTGAATTCGAAATATAACCAAGTACCTATCACTTACTTGTCTGTGATTTCCTTTAAATTTCTTACTTAAACAAAGTGATTCACAATCATACTTATAAGTATGGAAAGTTGACTAGCAGAGACTTTAATGGGTTGTGACATGTACCCAGTAACAACTTTAAAATGGCAGTCTGACTACCTTATTTTTGATAATAATAAGTTAAAAATATTAACTTAAATTCACAAATTCAATATATGTTAATCTGCCCGTAAGTATAATAATGATTCCTTGGCAATATTATTTTTGCTTACCTCTCATTAGTCCTCATTCCTAAGAAGAATATTACCTATAATAATATAATAATATTAATGTTAAGATATTAGTAGAAACAAGCCAGTGATTAGAGCAGTGGCAAACTCTCGAAGTAAGGATTTATTATAATTGTTTTAGATATACGAAGTCCAAAAGCCAGTTCGATTTGCTTCCTTGTGATCTTTGTGGATAATGGATGCTTAAGCGCACACTGAAGTTGCATTAATAGCGAAAGCATTAACCAATTAAGATTGAAGAAGCTACTGTTGATCTAATTGTTGCTCAGACTGCCATTCCTGATTCTCCTTCAAAGATAAATATCCAAGTAAACAATCAGGGATTGGAAGCTGAAAAAATTCAAGACATACCTAATAAATAAGTTTAACCAATTGATTTCACTAGCGTTGACCTAGATTATGATTTATTTAACTACCCTGAACCTTAAGTCAACTTATTGAAGTACTCTTTCAAAGTAAGAGAGCACTGGGATCTAAAGTCTTCCCTCACTCCATTCACTCTATTGGATATTCCAAACCAATCAGTAAGTTATAAAATTTAAGCAAAATGTAGGTGAGCTTAATGAAAGCAGTGGATGTATTGGAAGACACTGCAGATGGTGATATTGAACAAAAGATATACATCGAGTTTATGCTGCTTCCTGAACAACTACGAGAACTCAAAGACTTGCTCTATAATACAGCCTTCCTCTCCTTACTAAATAAGCGTTATGGCGAGATCGCCGATGGTAAGATTTATTATATATCTTAACTTATCTATAGAGAGAATGCCTAAGCAAGTACTCAAGATTTTCAATCCCTTAAAGGCAACTGTATTTCAATGCTATTTAAATGGGCAGCTCCGCAAGAGTCAATCTAAAATTTTCTAGGCATTCATCAACGAATACAACAGTGATGTGGTTGAACAGCTTTCCTATTTTAAAGTCTTAAAAGGAATCCACCTTGACTTATTTGAGTTCTTTAAAGTGGAAAAATTCTAAGTTGTCGATTTTAATACCTCTATCGTCTGGAAGCCTGGTAAATTCAAGTAGCGTACTTGCAAGGGCAGCAAACCATAAAGTCCTTCAAGACACCATATACAGTCAGCTAGAGCTTTAATATCTCAAGGTCTGCGTGTTGCGATGATACTTTAATCGCTTGCCAATTTCTTTGTTAATATTTCATACAGACCTCATACTTCAAGATTCGCTTGTCTAAATATCTTACTTGATAAATG
>ARYC01021497.1:0-28793 GCA_000711775.1 Oxytricha trifallax
AATACTTAAGAGCTAGAGAAATGAATGGAGTTTTCTAGCTATTTAAAATGTGGTGAGCAATATGAGGCTAATAAATATTGATCATAAGAATTGACTCCATCAGCAACATCACATTACATTTGCAAATTCGTTTTCAATAATTTTTCATTAATTATAGAACTGAGATAGTTGTACACAATGTTAGGAAGAAATGGGAATTAGGGTTTCAGGGATTCATCCTTCTTTCAAATAAGGTATTTAAATTCGAGTGTTTGTGCGTGTCCTCAAGAAATGAGTTGTTTAAACTCATCAATTTAATCAATAAATCAAGAAGGAAATTTATCATGAAAAACTTACAATATAAAACATTATGTAAAATGAAGCTATATTTAAAATTGCTGAAAGATATATTCAATCTCAACGGATTTTGTCTCGTCATATCAAGAAATCTAGAGCATTCTCTGAATTACATTATGTGATTTAGTTTGAATCCCAATCACACCCATTTTAAAAATTTGTGACTGATTGATTTCATTCAGTATTTTTGACTTTAAAAATATACAAAATAAATTATCTTATATTTTTCTTGAACATCTATCCAAATTTGTATCTCTAGACACTTAAGAGCTATAGAAATGAATGAAGTTTTCTAGCTATTCAAAATGTGGTGAGCAATATGACGCTAATAAAAATTGATTATAAGAATTGGCTACATCATCAATATAACATTAAATTTGCAAATTCGTTTTCATAATTTTTCATTAATTATAGAACTGAGATAGTTGTACACAATGTTAGGAAGAAATGGGAATTATGGTTTCGGGGATTCCGTGTTTCTTTCAACCTGCTTAAGTTTAAGAGAATTTAAATTCGAGTTTTAGTGCCTGTCTCAAGAAATGAGTTGTTTAAAACTCATCAATTGAATCAATAAATAAAGCGGGAAATTTATTATAAAAACTTACAAGATGAAAAATTATGTAAAATGCAGCTATATTTAAAATTGCTGAAAGATATATTCATTGTCAACAGATTTTGTCTCGCCAGATCAAGAAATGTAGAGCGTTCTCTGAATAACATTATGTGATTTAGTTTTAATCCCGTTCACCCCCATTTTAAAAAGTTGTGACTAATTTGATTGATTTCATTCAGTATTTTTGACTTTAAACAAAGAGAAAATAAATTATCTTATATTTTTCTTGAAGCATCATCAATTATTCAAATTTGTATCCTTAAATACTTAAGAGCTAGAGAAATGAATGGAGTTTTCTAGCTATTTAAAATGTGGTGAGCAATATGAGGCTAATAAATATTGATCATAAGAATTGACTCCATCAGCAACATCACATTACATTTGCAAATTCGTTTTCAATAATTTTTCATTAATTATAGAACTGAGATAGTTGTACACAATGTTAGGAAGAAATGGGAATTAGGGTTTCAGGGATTCAGTGTTTCATCCTGTTTTCATATAAAGTATTTAAATTCGAGTGTTAGTGCCTGTTCTCAAGAAATGAGTTGTTAAAACTCATCAATTGAATCAATAAATAAAGAGGGAAATTTATCATAAAAACTTACAAGATGAAACATTATGTAAAATGCAGCTATATTTAAAATTGCTGGAAGATATATTCATTGTCAACAGATTTTGTCTCGCCATATCAAGAAATGTAGAGCATTCTCTGAATTACATTATGTAATTTAGTTTGAATTCCGTTCACCCCCATTTTAAAAAGTTGTGGACTGATTGATTGATTTCATTCAGCATTTTTGACTTAAAAAAAAACAAAATAAATAATCTTATATTTTCTTTGAACATCTTTTCATATTTGTATCCTTAGAAACTTAAGAGCTAGAGAAATGAATGAAGTTTTCTAGCTATTTAAAATGTGGTGAGCAATATGAGGCTAATAAATATTGATCATAAGAATTGACTCCATCAGCAACATCACATTACATTTGCAAATTCGTTTTCAATAATTTTTCATTAATTATAGAACTGAGATAGTTGTACACAATGTTAGGAAGAAATGGGAATTAGGGTTTCAGGGATTCAGTGTTTCATCCTGTTTTCATATAAAGTATTTAAATTCGAGTGTTAGTGCCTGTTCTCAAGAAATGAGTTGGTTAAAACTCATCAATTGAATCAATAAAAAAAGAGGGAAATTTATCATAAACTATAAGATAAAACATTATGTAAAATGCAGCTATATTTAAAATTGCTGAAAGATATATTCATTTTCAACAGATTTTGTCTCGCCATATCAAGAAATGGAGAGCATTTTCTGAAATACATTATGTGATTTAGTTTGAATTCCGTTCACCCCCATTTTAAAAAGTTGTGACTTGATTGATCGATTTCATTGAGTATTTTTGACTTTAAAAAACACAAATAAATTATCTTATATTTTACTTGAACATCATCATCTATTCAAATTTGTATCCTTAAATACTTAAGAGCTAGAGAAATGAATGGAGTTTTCTAACTATTCAAAATGTGGTGAGCAATATGAGGCTAATAAATATTGATCATAAGAATTGACTCCATCAGCAACATCACATTAAATTTCCAAATTCGTTTTCAATAATTTTTCATTAATTATAGAACTGAGATAGTTGTACACAATGTTAGGAGGAAATGGGAATTAGGGTTTCAGGGATTCAGTGTTCCTGCTTTCATATAAAGTATTTAAATTCGAGTGTTAGTGCCTGCTCTCAAGAAATGAGTTGTTGAAACTCATCAATTTAATCAATAAATAAAGAGGGAAACTTATCATAAAAACTTACAAGATAAAACATTATGTGAAATGCAGCTATATTTAAAATTGCTGAAAGATATATTCAATGTCAACAGACTTTGTCTCGTCATATCAAGAAATGGAGAGCATACTCTGAACTACATTATGTGATTTAGTTTGAATCCCGTTCACCCCCATTTTAAAAAGTTGTGACTTGATTGATCGATTTCATTGAGTATTTTTGACTTTAAAACAACACAAATAAATTATCTTATATTTTACTTGAACATCATCATCTATTCAAATTTGTATCCTTAAATACTTAAGAGCTAGAGAAATGAATGGAGTTTTCTAACTATTCAAAATGTGGTGAGCAATATGAGGCTAATAAATATTGATCATAAGAATTGACTCCATCAGCAACATCACATTAAATTTCCAAATTCGTTTTCAATAATTTTTCATTAATTATAGAACTGAGATAGTTGTACACAATGTTAGGAGGAAATGGGAATTAGGGTTTCAGGGATTCAGTGTTTCATCCTGTTTTCATATAAAGTATTTAAATTCGAGTGTTAGTGCCTGTTCTCAAGAAATGAGTTGTTAAAACTCATCAATTTAATCAATAAATAAAGAGGGAAATTTATCATAAAAACTTACAAGATAAAACATTATGTAAAATGCAGCTATATTTAAAATTGCTGAAAGATATATTCAATGTCAACAGATTTTGTCTCGTCATATCAAGAAATGGAGAGCATACTCTGAACTACATTATGTGATTTAGTTTGAATCCCGTTCACCCCCATTTTAAAAAGTTGTGACTTGATTGATTGATTTCATTCAGTATTTTTGACTTTAAAAAACAACAAATAAATTATCTTATATTTTACTTGAACATCATCATCTATTCAAATTTGTATCCTTAAATACTTAAGAGCTAGAGAAATGAATGGAGTTTTCTAACTATTCAAAATGTGGTGAGCAATATGAGGCTAATAAATATTGATCATAAGAATTGACTCCATCAGCAACATCACATTAAATTTCCAAATTCGTTTTCAATAATTTTTCATTAATTATAGAACTGAGATAGTTGTACACAATGTTAGGAGGAAATGGGAATTAGGGTTTCAGGGATTCAGTGTTCATCCTGCTTTCATATAAAGTATTTGAATTCGAGTGTTAGTGCCTGCTCTCAAGAAATGAGTTGCTTAAAACTCATCAATTTAATCAATAAATAAAGAGGGAAATTTATCATAAAAACTTACAAGATAAAACATTATGTAAAATGCAGCTATATTTAAAATTGCTGAAAGATATATTCATTGTCAACAGATTTTGTCTCGCCATATCAAGAAATGGAGAGCATTCTCTGAAATACATTATGTGATTTAGTTTGAATTCCGTTCACCCCCATTTTAAAAAGTTGTGACTTGATTGATTGATTTCATTCAGTATTTTTGACTTTAAAAAAACACAAATAAATTATCTTATATTTTACTTGAACATCATCATCTATTCAAATTTGTATCCTTAAATACTTAAGAGCTAGAGAAATGAATGGAGTTTTCTAACTATTCAAAATGTGGTGAGCAATATGAGGCTAATAAATATTGATCATAAGAATTGACTCCATCAGCAACATCACATTAAATTTCCAAATTCGTTTTCAATAATTTTTCATTAATTATAGAACTGAGATAGTTGTACACAATGTTAGGAGGAAATGGGAATTAGGGTTTCAGGGATTCAGTGTTCATCCTGTTTTCATATAAAGTATTTAAATTCGAGTGTTAGTGCCTGTTCTCAAGAAATGAGTTGGTTAAAACTCATCAATTGAATCAATAAATAAAGAGGGAAATTTATCATAAAAACTTACAAGATAAAACATTATGTAAAATGCAGCTATATTTAAAATTGCTGAAAGATATATTCAATCTCAACAGATTTTGTCTCGTCATATCAAGAAATGGGGAGCAGTCTCTGAACTACATTATGTGATTTAGTTTGAATTCCGTTCACCCCCATTTTAAAAAGTTGTGACTTGATTGATCGCTTTTATTGAGTATTTTTTACTTTAATATATAGAATATTTTATGCTAAATATTATTGATGAAAAACTTTGTTTCTATAGAAAAACAGCACAAAGGAAGTAATTGTTATTATTTACCTTCAGATTTTCACCCTTAGTAATTTGTTTAAAGGATGTTTTTATTTTATTTTTTGGGATCAATGAATTGTAAATAAAAAATATTGACGACATGTTACAATGATTAAATTGAAATTACCTTTGAAAAATGATTATTTACATTCATTTTTTATTTATCATCATAATATCCAATCTGATTTTAGTTGCCTCCCTTAAATTTTTGTAGTCTTATAACAATATTTCTTAGAACTTAAATATTTATTTTTTTTATCTCCTAGTCTCCCTATATTATTCATTTACCATTTAATAGATTGATATTATTTTTATTTTTTGAAAAAATCTTTTTTTTAATGAGATTACTTTTGAAAAATATTATTATGTTAAATATATTATGGAATCTTATTTCAAAGAAGCAATGGTACAGTCAGATTTAATGAAATAATCTTACTAAAGTCATTTAAATAGATCATATGTAGTAATATAACACATTGGATGAGCCGACCAATAATTTCTATATACATTATAAAAGTATTATGGATACTGTAAAGCAAAGAACTAATTCGATTTTTAACCTTTATATGAAATTATTCTATATTAGAAGAATAGTTGAAAAATTGATTATTATTAAAAATAATAATGAAGACATTAAAATCCTCTGGGAAATTACTGATGGAAATTAGCTACATTAATTTAATTGGATTATTTGGAAAAATTAACAATATCAGAAGTAAATCGTAATATTGAGAAACGATGGAAGAATTGCCAAAACAAATAACTTAATCTAATGAAATAAACTTATAAAAATGCTTTTTATATATTAATAAATAAAACAGACACCATCATTGTAAATCGCGAAGACCAACTACAAAGAATAACAAATAATGATTTGAAGCAGATGTTGTTGGAACTCAAAAATGTGTCAAAAGAAGAAGATTATCACCAATTTTATCAAACATTAAATCTTTTTAATTAAATTAAAAAATTTATAGAATAACGGATAATATAAATAATTAAAAATGGTCTTATCAAAAAATGGAGAGCCATTCAATAAAAATCCAAAATAATAATAATAATAATTAAAATTATATTTAAATAAAGGATGCATTATGTCAGAGCTGCAGAAGAACTAGATCAAGACTAAACAGAAGAACTAAAAATTAATGAATAAATGATTTTTTTTCAACTAAGGGAATTAAATAGGAGGAAGAATGCATAAATGACAAGGAAATTTTAAGATATTAATCTATCATTTATTTATTCATATCTAATATAATTTGTAATTTCACTCCAATTAAATAAGAAATCTTAAGAAATTCAATATGGATGATGATCTTAATAATAATAATAGACTTTAAGATTATTAATTTAAAAAGCATAATAGACAAGTAAAAATTTATGTAAATGTATAAAATGATTTATTTGAACTTAATAGAACCAAATAATTAATAAAACTATTTAAAGACAATGAGAAAAATAATTTTAGAAAAATGTTATATAAAAATAAAAATATGAAATTGAGAAAACAAAATAAAATAATTTAATCTATTATATATTCAATGAATATTAAGGAGATAAAGGCCAAAAAAATAAGCAAAGACAAAGAATATATGTTGTATAGACAAAATAGTTAAGAAATGAGTAATTATATAAAAAAAATTATTTGTAATAAGTAAAAAGATAAGTAAGAGTAATAATAACTAAATCATGAAAATAAATTGGAAAAATCATAAAAAGAATATTTGAAAAAATGACCAAAAAATGAAATTGATTAAATTTAGAGTATAAAGAAACTAAATACTAGTATAATTAAAAAAATATTAATTTTTTAAATTATAATTTATATGCCATAGATACATGGAATCTTATGAAAAAATTAAGCGATATCAATCATTAAATAAAAGTTTACAAAAGATAAAACCTCGTTTTATAATTCTCAACTTCAACCAGAGATACATTCTAAAGTCTATTTTAATTCAAACATAAAAAATATTTGGCATTAGTATGAAAGTGTTTGATAACTTATTCCCACTAATTTAATTTCGCTCTGCATTACCACAATAATGTTTGTCCTCAAATCGTTGATCGTCTAAAGAGTTGAAATTTGTAAAAGTAATTTTTAAAAAAGAAAAGAATTGTGCATAAAATAGTTGGAGTCTCATACACAATATTTTAATTCAAGCATAAAAGTTTTTTTAAAATGAATGAGAGAGTTTGAAAACTTTTTCACATTAATTTAAATGAACTCTTCAAAACTACAATAGAATATGTGATGCAATCATTGATCGTCTAAAGAGTTGAAATTTGTAAAAATCATTATTAAAAGAAAAGAATTCTGCATAAAATAGTTGGAGTCTCATACACAATATTTTAATTCACAAAATAGAAAATATTTGGCATTAATAAGAAAGTTTGAATACTTATTCCAACTAATTTAATTTCGCTCTGCATTACTACAATATATGTTTGTTCTTAATTCATGATACATCTAAAAAGTTGAAATTTGTAAAAGTCATTAATAAAAGAAAAGAATTCTGCATAAAATAGTTGAAGTCTCATACACAATATTTTAACAAGCATAAATAATATTGGCATTGGCTTAGATATTTATAATCTTATAAAACCATTAAGCGATATCAATCATTCGACTAAAATTTACAAAAGGTAAATCCTCTTTTAATAAATCTTTCTTTATAATCTTTTTTGATATTTTTTTATTAATACTTTAATGAAGAAATTTTCCTTCATCATTTCTTAATATTATATTTAACATCATACAGTATGCGTATAAATATATCAAATTCCTAATTCACGATTTTTTAATATAATTTTAATGCTATATACTCAATATTTTTTATTATAAAATTATATATTTCTTTTTGTAAATTATCATCAACCATCTTTATCATCTTTAAATATTCCTTTTCACTTTCGCATAACAGATTTCTTTTCTATTTTCTTTTTTCAGATTACAATCTTTATCTACATTTCACTCGTTTTCAATATCATTGTATATATTATAAATTAGATTTATATTAAATTATTCATCTTTATAGTAGAATTGCTATTAGCTTTGTCAAAACCAATCTCTCAAACAATTTAATTTTTTAAATTCTACCTTTGATTTACCGTGGAAACTCATTATAAAGATTCTTTATAGCTGGGATAGGGTGAGAAAGGTCTATCCATTTCCTCTATGCCCCTCTAAGCATATTAGGGCAATGATTTTATTTGCATTAATAATGGCTCCCTCAAACTTACATGATTAAGTAGTAAATTATAACATGACCACAATGTAATATCAAGTAACAAATATATATTGTCCTGTTGAAGCAATTTAATTAAGTTCTATGAATATTCAAATATAAGGTGAGATTTTATTTATTAAAAATTTGAATGAATGACAGATGAATGATTTGTAAATAAATTATCAAATATAATTAATAAATTATTTTTGGAACATTAAATTTCTACAATCTTCTTAAGTTATGTGGACCAAATACTAGCTCATTAATCATTACTTTTGTTCATTTTATTACTTTAAAAATCGAATTATTAGAATATATGTTTAAAAGCAAAGCAAGTACTTATTAAATATAAAAGAAGCCACTCCTGTTACACTTATCAAAACATATAATATTGATTTGATTAGTTAATATGGCATTAATAGAAAAAAGAAATCATATCATACATGATATAGCCAGATCCTAGAATAATAAATTGTAAAATTCTACAAAAATTATTAGCAATATAAATGAGTATTTAAAATTACATTTGCTAATGAAAGGAAATGAAAGTTAAGAAAAATAATAAAATTTAATTAAAAAAAATTGGATATCCTCTTAAAAATACCAATAAAAGTGAAGCTTTACTCTAAATATGGGTTGTAAATTGATCAAGTGAAAATTTATTATACTAATATTAGAATTCAATATTAATTTTTAATTAGAAATTGATTTATCTATATCTATGTCTATTTAATAATGGATTATGTTAACTCTAAAAATATGAATTTTGAACATCAGCTTTTTTGAAGTAACTTTTAGTCTAATGATGGAAATATTCCTAATGGAAGCGGATACGACAACTACAGCTACTACATCAATAACTACTATTACTACTACAAAAAGTTCAACTACTATTTGATTGCTGAAGATGCCAAACACTTGATGTCAGAAAAAACTTAACTGCAACCATTTTTGCGACTCCCTAGTTTGAACTTCAAGTAGGAATTCCTGGGAGTCTCTACTCGCACAATAATTAAGGAAAATTGACGACAGCTGAATAAATGTAACAAACTTAATTGTTTAATTAATTTATGTAAACAAATTGAAATATCAAACTGCCTTCAATTAAGGTTATTATTATTATTTAAAGCTATACGGAATTAATTCTGGGGCTTAAGCCAGCCAGATATACAATTAGATATTCATACTTTGACTTTTGGCGATCTAGTTTCCTCTTTTCCGGGGATTTTTACCCCTTACATCGACTAGTTTCACACCGTGCACGTTCACCCAGTTGCCTCATGGGAAGGCCTTATAAGGTATTTCGCTACTTCAAATGTCTACCTAGTTGCTTCTCTTGACTCAATTGAGGTTAATTAAATTTTATAAAAGAAAATAAGAGCGTATAAATGAGTATTAATTTATATATTATATTGCATTGCTATTTATAAAGAAATAAAAGTTGACAAATGATTTGATATTTGGAAGATTAGTCGTGATGGTTGATACTTTACAAATTAATTAGTAGCTTCTAAAATTTATTCTTAAAAATTAGTTAATAATAATGATTCAAATTAAACATATACACAAAAATAACAGAAACTATTGATAATTTAAATATATAGAGAGACTTCAGATTGAGTAAAATTACTGCCTACCAATACCTACATTAATAATCATATTCTAAGAATCTATTGTGAATAAATTATTATTCAATCTATCTTAATTAATTCCTTTAACATAATTAATAATAGTATAAATCTTGGTGTATATTATATTGTCTTATTGATTATATAGAGAGCAAATCCAGAATGATATCCAATAAAATTTAATTATAGGCAAAAATATCCTCAATATCAGTTGAATGATAAAAGCATCCGAATTTTTAAGCATTAGTATTAGATATTATTATTCAGCGAAGTTACTTTGATAAAAAAGTTTATTGGCTATATCTAACTTTCACAATATCATTCCTACTTCTTACTTTCTCTCTGTCACATTTCGCTTCGCATTATTCTTCATTAGTTGAGCACCAGACTAGTTGATCAATAAGTCAAGATCGTTATTATCCAAATCTAAGTTGGGTTCAAGAACTAGTTGTCACATGAATTGATTGATTATCAGATCAGCAAATTGTGATTGAACTAAGCCTTCTGCATCTGATTACTGTTATTATTATTACTGACTTTCTTGCATTGAGTGTAATTTAGCTTTATCAAGTAAAGATTCTTCGTGTATCTCTTAATCATCACCCACATCAGCCATTGCTTAATCAGCGCCTGCTACTTACTACTGAGCTTAGGAATCTACTGGATGCTCGTAATCATCACATCAACTCTCGATCTTCTCTTGCTCTACATCCTCAATAACATCCCTATTTGCGAATTCCTCTGCTCCTCCTTGACTTATTCATTAGCTGGAAGCTTGTCTTAATATTTTACATCGTCAGCATTTTTGTTAATTCAGTTTTGCAAACAAAGTAAGGGACGAATCTTCGACTGGAGGGCGGCCAGTGGCACCACGCGATTCTCCATCAAATAAAGAAGGGAGATGGAATCTCCGACTCAGACATCTATCCCAAGAGCTGATATAATCGACAATCAAGTTTTTTGAAGACCACCCAATGCCATTAGCGAGCGCCACAGCACATTTCCTTGTTAATTGTAACAATGATGCTGATCTCCTAGAAAATATTCTTACGAATCTCTCTGGCCTGCTGCGACTTTCATCTCTGTACTGTACGCTTTCCTCTATCTTGCTCTCTAGGGTGCCAAAGCAGATTCTCTAGCAATCTAGAGGATTTTATAAAAGATGGAGTGCTCATACCAATAAGGGGGCAGATGATTTAGTTAAAATAGATTATTTTTGGTAAATATTGACTAAATCAACTTTGAACATTTCTTTTATTTGTATTAATTTATTTATATTTTTAGGTACTCTACCGCATTTAAGCTGTTTTGCGGTAGAGTACCTTAATTATATTAATTATCAAAATATTTAATTTTTAATGCTTTAAATAAATATGAAATGTAGTTTTAATAAAAAGTAATATAGAAATTAAGATTATATTTATAAATTATAATTATTAAAATTATGAATATATAATATTTCATATTGTTAAGTATTGTTGCATTATGTAGCAACATTTGTAATTTATTCTTCAATTTTATTTTAAATTAATTTATACATTACTTTTTGTAAAAACATCATAACATATTAATTTAAAGCATTTAAAATTAAATATTTTGATATTTAATATAATTAAGGTACTCTACCGCATTTAAGCTGTTTTGCGGTAGAGTACCTAAAAATATAAATTAATTAATATAATTAAAAAGAAATGTTAAAAGTTGATTTACTAAATAATTTCACCAAAAATAATCTATTTTAGCTAAATCCTGAAGCAGTGTACCGTGCTCGCTGTACTCGTAGGGCCTCTACCAATAGAGTTCCCATCCACTCTGGCACTTCAGAGCTCCACTGTGACTTCTTCACACCAAAGGGAGCAGGCTCAGATGCCAAGAGAGTCGAAGATAATGAATATTTAGGCAGCAGTGAATATAAGACTTTCTATCGCTACTACTCATTCAGTCTTAGCGTTTATACTAACACTTTCAGCTCTAATGCAGTTACCAAATCATGCGCTTCTAGCTCCTAATTCAATAAAGACTACATGACACACTCAAACGCAAGCCTTCCAACAGCCCAAAGAATCCCAAGTATTGTCGGCCTTGCTAAAGATATTTATTTGATCGTTGGCTTATGCCAGGCAGTTGGTTCTCCTAGGCAGCCTTGTGATTTTGACGTTTACAATTATGTTACAGTAAATAGCAAATACGTCTATCTCTCCATTCTCCTCTTCCATTGCTCCTATGCCTACAAGGCTCCCTGCTGGCATTACTGGCTCAACGGTATCTACACTAGAGACCTCTGGTAGAGCCGTGTAGTTCTCATCACTCTGAATTAGATTAGTTCCTCAATGAGGTCACCATTTATAGCTGCTAGTAAAAGCGATTAAACAGGAATTAACTTTAACTTAAATCACTCTATTAATTTGCTAGTTTTTTTAATTCCATATTAAGGCCTTATATAGAAGTTTATTTATATATATAATGTACTCTTGTTAATAATCATAAAGCTACCAAAAAAAAGTTTATAATAATAAAAATATTATATTAATAGACTTTTGAATTTAAAATAAGCAACTTCCTAATTCAAAAACATTTTACACTTTTTTATAATTTATGAAATACTAAATCCATAATAATATTATTATTTATTAGATGTCTTGAATAAATGATGAGGCAAAGTTGTACAAACAAATATAAGTGTGGTCTTAGAAAATCATAGACAAATTTAGTCATTAGACTATTTAGATTTTGATGAAAACCAATAATATTTCTTTTTAAAATGTGGATATTATACTTTATTATTATCTGAAAATACACCTATAAGTTAATCAATCATTTTCTGAAGTCTATGACAAAAAAACAACAAAAATAATTAAATAAATATTGGTATACTTTTCATAATCACACCAGATGCAATATAAACTTAATATTGACTAAGACAATTAAGCTTGCTGAGAAAGGCCGTGATTACAACAGCAACTAACACTATAGTCTTCTTGAAGGACAATTATTACATTAGATTCTAATGATAAACCAAAATACAACATTTATTATTGTTAAATGGTTGAATTATTAATACAATAAAATAACCTTATTTGCTTGCACTGTTGTGTTCTCCAACAGTTTCTCATTTTCAAGGTTATTTTCAGAGAGCATTTGCATTTTCTACATTCCTATTGGTATAAACAGTTGCAAATAGATAATTAAAAAGATTGTATCGTCTATCTATTTGAAATAACAATTAAAAAGGTAAACTTCGTGTAAATGAAATTAATGGTACACTTTATTTAATACAAAAGAAGTAAAGATGATGGAATTGACGGTGCTTATAATATATCAGCAAGAGGTTATATCTTGATAAAGAACTAAATATATAAGCTTCTTCAAAATAATATGTAGTTAAAGAATGTTTAATAAGGGACGCCACCATAAAATTTTCTATTAATCATATTATTAGAGGTTATCGATGATAATTCGTTTGTATAAAGAGGATTTTCAGCAACTGAAAATATGAAAATAACATATAATTTTAAAACGATTTATCTTAAGAATAAACGTTTTCAAATTATTTTGCATAGATAATTTTTCATATAAGGTCATATTAAATACTATTCACTAAATCATACTATAGTCCAACAGGTAATTATTATATAAAATTCTAATGCAACAAGCTTAAATTTCTGCTTTATCATCTTCCATTATTGGATTTAATATGTAACTGCTTTTAATAATTGCTTTATAAAATTAAACAAGCCAGATGGATGCTGTTTACAATATAGTCTGTCTTTCTTAAATATAAAACAAATAAGTTTTCACTCATAACAACAGCAATTAGGTATCTTCTAAGCAACAATCAAGATGTAATTAATCTCACTAGGAATGAATAATAATTATTGCTTAATTCTCATAGTAATTAAATCTATAGATAAACTTGGAAGGTTAGCAGCATAAGTAACATATTTCTTAGTTGCTAACCGACCCACAAGATATGTCAAATTTGCAAATATATTCATGAGCTCAATGGTATTGACTGATTCTGTTAATATCGATTTCAACTCGAAATACTTACTGAAAATTGTTATGCAATTAAATATTTATGAATAATAAATTTACAGAAAGCACTACCAAGCAATCTTCTAAAAGAGTAGCTTCATTTATTTCTTACATTGATGACTCATGAAATCTAAAGTTGCACTGCTATTTTCAATTTAGAAGCCAATTGATTAAAATGAAAAATTTGCGCCTGTAAAAGTTTGATTTAATTATTAATCTTTAAATTTAAACATTAAAAAGATCGAGTAACATCATGTAAGAATAGAAATTTGATTTAAACACTAAGTTAGAAATCAATAATTGGATTTTAACAACAAATGAAGGTTGTTTTATTGAATTCTTCATTTTAAGCGATCGATTAATTATACATTCAACAAAGAATAAGGGTTAGATAAATTCCAGCGTTCGAAAATATTGACATTTGCATCTATTTTTTATATTTATAAATATATTTATTACATACAAGATTAAAAAGAATTATTCTATGAATTACTTGAAATTCACTTGAAATATTAGAAGAGGTATACAAATATAAATATAATTACAATAAATATTAATAGCTATTAATATGGAGCATTAAGCTAAACTTGTAAAAGAAATTTTGGCAGCTTTATAAATACGTTTTACTATTATATCCTTTAAAAATGTTTAATATAGGTTTTAAGAGTAAATTTCTATTTATTAATGTCTGATCTTTGATATGATATTACTAGATAATTAATGTACGAGATCGTCTGTTTTAATTTAGACTTGAGTTATATCATTAAAAACTCCTCGACATTAAATATAATAGTAAATGCAAAACAATTTATAATGAAATTCAATTACAAATTAGATGATAAAAATACTTAAAACGTAATAGGATGTTACAATAACATTCATTAATGAGATAAAATGCAGTTATTTTTGATTAATTCCTGTTATTTTACATTTAAATTTATTCAAGTTCTATCTTCAGCTTCATTTCGAATTTTCATTGCATGTTCATTATATTTTGATTTAGTCTAGTAGTTCAATGTTTTAATCAATATTTAGAGATCATCTTCCATCTAATTAATGTTCTCTTGCATAATTTTGAACGAAAACGGATTCTCATACTATTATTCCTTGGAGTAATACATCATTTTTGGGGTTCATCTCAAGTTCTTACTCTTTGCCTGCTTCAAAGTATATAAAACAATATCCCACTATTTTATCTTAAATTATTCAATTTTTTAATTAATATTTTCAGGAATCTCCACAAATAACCACTTAATTTAAGAGATTTGGAATGTTTAATTACTTAAGATCTTTGGTGGAGTTGGTTTGATAACATGTATTAGTAATCCTTTAAATTTCTCATGAGTTAATTCTATGCTAGGCATTTGATTTTTATGCTGTTGATCATCTATATATAATTCCTCAAACTCAATAATTTATTTATTAAAGGCAATTATTAAATATAATTAAGTATTTATAATTTTTTGTTAATTATTTGTTTATCTAAAGTTTCATGTTATTCTAAATAGCAAAATTATCTATGACTAAGATGATGATGACACAGATTGTAGTGATGAATAGAAAGAAGAATACAGCGATAAGTCGTTCAAAGACTCGTCAATCATAGTGTTTAGAATTTATTTTTTACAAAATATACTTTAAATAACAATGAATACTCCAATCCAGGATATAGAAAATTATTGATAAAAAATAAATGACCCGCTGCTTATTAAATATATTAAAAAGGAAATTTAATTAGAAGATACAACCTAAAAATATTTATAATAAAGTTAGGATTTAGGAGCTTCCCTTGAAGCAGACAAGAACTCATTAACAAATTCAGAACTAAAAATCAGAATAGAAACAAAAAGAGTTAAACGTGTCAGTCTAGGTATAAGCCATTATCTAATAAATTCACCAAAAGTTAAATGAGTTTTTAAATACCATTGAGCACATGGGTTTACTCACAAATGCAGAATATAGTTAACTAATAACAGAAGGTTAAGATCAGATCTTGGCTTAACTTGGCGTATCAAAAGACACAGCAAGTTAATTCAAAAAGACAGCAGAGTTTTATTGAAAAATGTAGGGGGCCAATGCGCAAAGCTGTGTTATAATGAATTCCAGAGAAACAAAAAATCACACATAAACAGAATCCAAGTGAAACTTAAATGCCTCCATAAGCACTCTCATTTTATAAAGAGTGTCTTAATGCAATTCATCACCTCAAGACTAGAATTTATGTCGTTCAGAAGAAAGTCAACTTTTATATAAAAATTTAAAACTTGATCATCAATTCAAATTTATAGTTAAAGTCCACAATGTATTCATTGTGCACAAAGGAGAAAAAAGAGGAAGGAAATGAGGCAGAAGAGGCAACAAACAAAGAAGAATAAAACCAAGAAACAGAAGAAGAAAAAGGTGATAAATACTCAGTTTGCACTAAAAGGGAAGAATTGTTCGATTTATAAAAAAATTTACCATTATATAGTGATTTATCACAATCACATCAGGGAGGGGCCTTCGAACCACAAAGTGGATTAATTATTATTATTAATAATTCTAATTAGCATCTAATTAACTCAATTTTAAATTGAGTTATAAATAAAAATTAAAATGATTATAAAACGCTTTAACTTTTATATTTTTCACAATTCTATTTCCATTCAATTTCCTGTTTAAACTTTTTCATTTAAAGCTTTATAAGATATTGTTGTTTAAAATGTTTTAAATTTGTTTTATCCATTATCTTCTGTCAATTTTGAATCTAAGTTCACATAAATAGTTCCTTTTTAAGCGTTTTATCTTGTTACTCTGTAAGTACGTTGATATTCATGATCGATTTCCTTCTAGATCTCAATTTGCATTTGGGTAATAAATCGAAATTATTTATCATCTTGACAACTATTAAATATCAAATATATTAAAAATTTCAATTTAATGGCCATAGTAACTTTTGATATTATAATTCTTAATTTATTTCCAAGTGTTAGTAAATGAGTAATCTCAAAATTAAATTTAACATATCATTGTTTAATACTAAAATCAAGCCATCAATCTTAGTCGTGACGTAGACGTATCTCAGTGAGTCGACTTGTCAATCCGTGACGTGGCAGTCGTGAAGACAAAAAACTCCAAAAAATCACCCCGCTCCCCATTCTACTTCACTCCATACCGTGATGCATACGAAGTAAGAGCCCCTATAATGCTCAAGGAATTTCTGCTCAACTAGCGACGGGGAGTACTTCCCGCAGAACTCGCAGAGATCTGCTTCCTGTAAACAATTAAAGAGGGTTTGGTGAAAATTCTTACCAGTCCCACCGCTCCTGAGAATGTACTTCCAAGTCTTCCATTAATCGAATTAAATTTGAAATGATTCTTGATGTCTAGAATCACCACAGCTTATTTTATTTAACTTATAGATATCTATACCTTTTTAATATGTGAGTTTTAATATATTTGGGATTATGATTGAAATGAAACAATTTATATAAACTACAAAAGAGTCTCGTAAATTTATGCTTCTTAAATAACATTAATACTGGTATATAATTTACGTTTATTTTAGATTCATTATCAGTCTCTATTTAAAATTCCATTGCCATTTAAAAGACTAAATGATTAGTAAGAGTGTAGATTTCAAGAATGCGAGACAATTAAATACCTTAATAGTAAAATCAAAATATAAATATATATAAATATATTATAAAAATTTATTTATTTAAGCGTCTATATAATGTCGTATTGAAGCATGAAATAAATTCGTTCATTGATTTGAGAGCCTTTGTTTGTAGTATTATTTATTAGAATAAAGAGCTCAAGAAAGTTTATCCAGAAAATACATATTTTTCTTAGAGATATTCTTGGAGTCTTTACTTCTTTGCTTATGACATCTTATTCACTTTTAGCAGATTTCTCTACCTTCAATCGTTTATATTATTACAAAAATCATAATTTAAATGACAGTTATAATTACCAATGAATTAATATTTTAATAGTTTGCTTTTATTTCAGTTTATGAACAGAATACTTCGGTTTCTTCGACTTCTTATATGTACCGTGCACACAATAATTATTTATTGTTTGACATGAAAGCAGGTTTAGTATCTTTGAATAATGCAGCTACTGTCCATAAATACTACTACAAACTAGATAATTTCTTAGACACTAGCTGTTTTGATCAATTAGGGTGTCGAACCGATTTCAAGTTTAATTAATATTGATTGACCTTTAGCTGCTCACATGCTTTGAGGTTTCTACACTCTCATTATTGGCATATATTACTATCAAATATTATTAAATAAGCAGATAAGAGTACTCCAATAAATGTAATGAAGATTTAAAACTAAACTTTGCAAAACTAACTGGAAAAATTTGTATAATATGAAAGGAAAGGATTTAATGTCAATTATACTCAAAGAGTAACTTTTTAATTGTTCAATTAATGGTAGTAATTCTCTTGTTTGTACATAGGAAAGTAGATCATTTATAAGTGTTATTAAATGGTAAAAACACAATTGTAGGAATTATTTCTTATGAAAATTTATTATATTCATTAAGACATTAGAATTGATAAAAATTATAATTATATAAACTGTAAAAATTAAAAAAAATTCTTAATATCATTATTGTTCTATATTTTATGACGAAAATTTTCATGAAAAGTACGATTATATGATTATTAAATATACGCAGCAGCAACAATAAATAAATAGTGAATGAATAAATAAAATACTTTAATGATTTACTATATACAGGAATATTTATATTAAGAGGATATGAAAGAATGGATTTAAAAGTAATAAAATGTTATCGATGTATAATAAAAATAATGTAATTTAATTTCTAAAATAAGGTAAAGTTAACCCTTTTCTATCTAAATTTTTGAACTTGCCAAGAGTCTTTATCACTAGTTATAGACTGCATATCTTCTACTAAGTTTAAATTTGGATAAGTTATCTTTAAAATGATGCAATTGCAAGATATATATTTTTGTGTAATTTCAACAAACGCAGTCTATTCATTTTATGAAGAACTCCCATATGAATGTGAGTACTCTGTTTAAACTATATAGGAGGTATTTTAACATGATTTATTTATAATGACTTTCCTTAAACAATTGTTGCATTAGTGAATATTGAACAAACTAAAAACCATAACTCAAAAGCCCATAGATTTTTAATTGACTATTACTCATTAAATTCTTGAGTTTTTTTTAAGTGAGTTAAATGCAATCATATCTCAGACCAAAATTCTAAGCTAGCTCTGAAAAGCCCTCATTGAAACTTAAAGATGTAATTGGAAACAAAGAATTAACTAATATAAATATGAAGTAAGGAAAATATTAGCAGTTATAGTTCTATTTTACAAGGAATTGCTGAAGAAAAAATAAAAGATATCCCATTAATAGAAATTACTTCTGCAATATAATTTAGTATATTTTACTTGGTATTCTTGATAATTAATTCGAATTTATAACACGAATTGATTCAATATGTATCTTTATCCTTCAATTCATCATCAAGGGGGTTATCGGAACTATTACATGATAGCTTAATAGTGTTTTATAAGAATTCAGAACTGCATTTACAATATTATTTGTTTTAGTATCAAATAATCTAATACGACTCCCTTAAAATTTTAAATAATTCCAAACTATTTAAAATAATAATATCTCAATTACCTTCTTTCTGAATATTCATAAAACATGCTTCAGGTTAAATGAGAAGAGCTCAAAGAGTTATGTGTATTATTTTGTTTTGAATTTAGAAAATAAATTGGAAAAAAAACTTACAAATACCTTGTTAAAACGATATGACATTTATATTAATGTTAAATTAAAATAAATCAAAGCATAAATCAGCCAAAAAATATTAATGTTTATTCTTAATATCGATCATGAATAATTCAAAATTAAAAACTGCTTAAAATAATCAAATAAAGTAATGTGGATATATATATATAAGCTTTAATTAATATTAAGTTAAATTAAAATGAATGAAGCTGTCAGCAGAATATCTCTGAGTATTTACACCTTCTTTATCAATTAGCTAAAAGTATGCTGACGTCTTTATTTAAATATTTTTAGGTTTAAAAGTATTAATACCATGCTTTATATTCAATATTTCTGATAAATAACTCTCTTTTCCTCATACCTTAGAATTTAGGTCATTAAAACTGCTATACTTGAACAATTTGAATCACAATTTTAATGAAAATACCATAGTAATTGAACCAGTTAAATGAACTATTTCAAACTTATTCACACTAAAAACAAATGATTTAGGAAATCAATAAAAATTAAATTATAGGAATGCGGATACATGTAATTTGCTGTTTTCATTTTTTATGCATTTACTTATTAATTTCATATTTATGTTGCCTTAATATGATTTAATTTGCAAATAAAAAATTTTTCCCAGTTTTTATTGCATTTCAAATTATTAAATTTACCTATCATTTGTATTTTATCAATATTATTTATACAATTCTCTTAAAAATCTAGTCAGAACATATGCTATAATTATAACTATTTTCTTGTAAACAAAAATAATTATAATCATATTTCATTAGACTATCTCCTTTTGGGGACAGTTGATGGAGTTGTTGAAAGTCTAAGAATTAAATAACCTGGCTCCGCTTATTTGGCTAAGCTTCATTATTAATTTTCATATTGATTTAAATAATAATTATATTGAAATTAATAGAGAATGTGATTTAGAATACTCAGAAATGTTTTCATAAAAATATTTTTAATATTTCCATTTAATTTCAAATTTAATTTTTGTTGAGAAAACTTAGCAAATTAACTTATTTAAGAATAAAACTATGTTATTACACTTAAATTTTATTAAATATTTTTATTTATTTTTTAATAATTTTAAAATTATTTGAAGTTGCTTGATATAAAATTATTCTTAAAGTGGTTATAGTTACGATTATTGTAGGATTACATTCAACCTTAAGTAATTAATTTAAATTAAATATTAACTATTTCAAATGATTGCAGTTAAAGTTTGCAATTTTTGACTATTTTGGCTGATTTTATGAAGAATTAAAAACTAACTGGACTTTGCAATTGACGGTACTGCTCTATCACATCCTTGGACCAAGTTAATTTTACTTTAATCTGTGGGAAACACAATTTAGTGATTTATTTCCCCACAGATTAAAATAAAATTAACTTGGTCAAAATATGGGATAGAGCAGTACCGTCAATTGCAAAGTCCAGTTAGTTTTTAATTTTCTATAAAATCAGCCAAAATAGTCAAAAATTTCCAACTTTAACTGCAATCATTTTGAATTATATATTATTCAATATAAATTAATTACTCAAGGTCGAATGTATCACAAAATATCATTAATATTATTATAGGTTGTAGTAAAATACGCGTATTGACGTCAATTACTCACCGATCGTCAATCGCTCAAACTGACGTCAATTACTCACCAGTGTTTATAAATAGCATAAGTGGAACAGTAAATTTCGAATAGAGCTTCAAACTGGGTTCTGCGGGTGTTACCCCTATCAGAATCACTGGAGCAGAGACCCCTTGTTTGATACTAAATCAAAAAGATTATTATATTAAATAAAATTAGTTACAAGCTCCTTGTAAAGGTTCGGAGGCTATTCAAGATGACACATCAACAGAGCGGTACCTTTCGACGAACTGGAATTCTGACCTTATTATTAAGCGATTATAATTAAAATGGGGAGACTGTTAAATTAAAATAAAAAAAGAGATCAAATAGAATTATGTTGATATCAAAATACATAAATTTAGATCAAACAGTCACTAATTTGAATTAAGTTTGACTATATGCTTATTTAACTTTAATTTATTAATCAAACATGGAAATATCTGATTTTTGTTTTTTTCAACTTTTCCAATTCATTTCTATTTTAGGAGCATCGATCAAGTTGTTAATGTTGGGATCTTTAGGATTTTTCATAAAATTTTCAGAGATGTCTTCAGGATATCTTCCTGAAAAAATAAAAAGTGTGGAGAGTATGGAGTATGACAATAACATTAACAGTAGAAATAGCAATAATAGAATATCAAGCATTATTAGGAGTCTGGGGGGGGGGCGATATCTGAACCTATGTTGCAGTATCTGAACCTAATGTGTTTTACAATAGTTTTAATATGTTTCCAATCATTCTTCTAGTCCATTTAGGGTCGGAGAACACGAATAAACATCTTATGATAACGTGAGATCACTCTAAAGGGGAGAAAAAGTTACAATTAGTATCTGTTTTATTATAAAATTATACATAATTTTCATCTTTTTTACATGTATTTTTTATTATATTTTTTTATTTTAAACTATAGAACATACACGAGTAGTTGTAGATGACATATCTTGATATGATTTGTATACTTACTCATTGCATTCAAAACCCCAAAACCCCTTAGTGAGGTTTATAAGTGCTTTGATTTGTAGGGTATAGTTGGGGTCTTATTGGGGTTAGTAGAGAAAACACAGTTTTTATGCGAATTTAATGAATATTTAATGAGTATTAGAGTACTTAATTCAAACAAATTTAATCTGCTTGTCTTTGTTGTATCTTATGAATCTTGCTCTCTATAGTGGCTCAAGTATGTCATCTAAGGATTATCTAGGATATGAAGGAGCTCTCACGATTATCATCTCTACTATGCTTTTTATTTCTTCGCAGACATCTTCTTACTTTATATGCTTCTAAGCTAAGCTAATTGATTGTTTTTCATGCTTTGTACCAAAGTAAGACATACATTCCATGTCACTTTCTAAAATTATTGCTGCTACTGCCCAAACATCCCATTAAACAGAACCATTAGTCCACTTCTCTCTTATTGGGAAGTAACCTGGAGTACCAAGTACCTGTGCTAAAGTGACAATCTCCTATCTTAAAGCTCTATTGAAATCGATAACCACTACTTCTAAAGGGCAGAGATTTAGCATAACGTTTTCAGGCTTCAAATCTCTATGAACATATCCAAGTTCATGCAATTCCTTAACACCCTGAATCATATCTGAGAGTATATCGTTTAAATCATCAGGGTATCTATTGTGATATAGGTAGTCTCTCAGAGTCATCTCAAATTTCTTTAGCCTTAATGCGATGAAACCATAACTTAAAATAACACCATTTAGCTTAAGCAAATTCTTGCAGTCTTTTCTTTAGGCCTCTCTAAGTACCATGTATTCATTTGCAAACTCGTTCTAATACTGTTGGTTCTTAATAAGATAACTGAATGGATACACCTTGTATGCATACTCATCAACTACTATGAGCTTTGCTTTTGCAGGCACGTTTATATTCAAGTAGTTTTCAATACAAGTGCTGAGAACAACTGCATTTAATGCAGGTATATTCATAGCCTTCGCTTAGAAGCATGCTAAAATTGTATTACCAGCTGGCTGGTTCATCGATTCATATCGCTTCTGTCTCTTGAGTCTCTCTTGCTGCTCTCTTTACGACTCAAGAGTATTAGATTTTCTTTTAGCTGGCACTAGTTTTTTAGTCTCTTAATCTTCAATCAAGAACTCACTGAGGTGTTGCTTTTGCATATGCCTTTTAACTGTAGCTGAGTGAGTATATGATTTCATGCATGTCGTACACTAATACCTACCATCTACCTTATCATGCTTGAAATAGATCTTGGCTTTGCCAGAGTGTACCTCTTTAAGGTGTCTCTTCAAGCTTTGTTCAGTTGAGAAATGATTCTAACAGTCTTCACATTAATATATTTTTATCTTTTCGATTGGTTGCTGTTCTTTTAGCTCCTCAACATAATCAATGTAAGTTTAAACCCCTATCTCTGCACTCTCCCTCTGGTTTAATACTTCTATGATAAAAACATCTGCTTCAAATTCAAGAGCTCTTAGCTCTACCTCCCTCTCAACATAAATGATTTCAGGCTTTTTAGTGGAGCCAAAGTTGAGCATTGATTGACCTGCTCCTAAAAGTGCCGCTCTACGATATAAGTTGACCGCCATGTTTAAATTCAAATTTAAATTTCTATTATAAAGCTCTTAAAACCTCTATAGCTATATCTGGACTATATAGGAGTTGCAACAGCATTAATGATGGTTTGATCTAAGCTCTAAGACTTCATATTTATACTCAGTTTATAAGTATAAATTTCGTAATTTTACTCTTAATAATTTTGATTATGGTACCAACTCAGATAAAGTTCAGGTTGGTACTGGTACCAATTAAGTTTTAAACCAGATTGGAACTTTTCCATTAAAACCTCACTGGATTAAAACTAGGTACTAATTAAGTTTTGGTACTATTAAATTGGTACCAATTAAACTTAAACGAATTTAGTACCGGTACTAATTAAATTTAAACAAATTTAGTACTAATTTAATGGAACTAAATTGAAAAAAATGGAGCTCCATCTCTGAAGTTTGTTACAGCTTCTGCAAACTTTCTCCACTTATCTTAACAGGGTTGACCTCCTATAAGATGCCCATATTTAATAGTAAGTTTTTAAACAATAGGATCCAGAAGTCTATAAATTATAATTTGAAATTCATTAATAGGAAGAGGAACAAAGATGGAATCACTCAATGATCAAATGAAAAGAGTCGAGGCTCAAGAAATGATCTCAAGATTCAGAAGTAAGGAAGATCTCTATCGATATTTAACTTTACATGGTAAGATAACTTGACGACTATTGACATCTTAAACAGTTGGATTATTCCTTCCGACGATGGAAGGTACCAAAATCTCATTTCTAAGAGCGATACTCTGTGATGAGAAGAAAGCCTTCAAAAACACTGAAATTAAGTTGATAGAAATACCAAACTACCCTGAGATTTCAGTCACTAATCTTTATGAGGATGCCATGTAAGATGAGGAAGTGGTAGTTTACCTCCTACCAAGAAACAACTCTCTAATAAACTACCAGAGAGGAACTTTTTCTTTGGTGCTCTTGGTACAATAAAAGAGGAGTATCTCAGAGAAATAATTGAAGAAGCACATAAGAAACGATATTCTATCTCTCCTGAAGACAAGAAAAAGCAAGGCATTCTAATAAGCTCAGCTTGGCTAGAGGAACTTAAGAAGCATCCTTACCTTTCAAGTAAGCTTTGACATATAACTTTGTAGGAAAATCTGGCACTGGTATATATCTTATGAAACAGCATGCAAAGGTTCACAGAGAAAGAAAGTCGTAGACAATTTATGAGGTGAGCAAGAGGCTTTATAAAGAGGTCTAAAAACCAGATGAAATGAACATAGATGCAGGAGCTGGCACTAAGAGAAGAAATATGGGCCCAAGCAAGCCATAAGAAGAGGAAAGAAAGAGAAGCCAAACCCCTTTATGGGTTAGTTTAATATGTGAACTTATTCATTCATTTAAATCTAAAACTTATTTATAAACATTCATTCTCCCCTCTCGCACAGACTGTTGTCTTATCTACGCTCACTCTCTGACAGCTGCTTTGAATTAAGTCTACTGTATCGATGGGCAAGTCATGCATAAGATGATACAGCAGCAGCTTCTTGTAGTGAGTCTTGATTTACTCCAGTAAAATTCAACTCCATTAAATTATGGGCTATAAGGAACGTAGTAAAAAGGAGTTATGTTTAACTCTTCATAAGCTTTCTTAGACTCCTTAGTCTTATGAACTGAGAGGTTATCAACAAACAGGATGATCTCTTGGTTACTATACTTCTCTCTGAGCTTATGTAGGAAACTCTATATACTACTCTCGCTTAATAGAGCGAGGGTGAATATCATAACTCTCTAGGCCTGAATCTTCACCTATACCAGCTAAAATTGCATGGGTGACTACCTTCACTTTTTAATCATAGACTTCTATATTATCATACTTCTTATACCAAGACTTATTAATAAAGGTGTTGAAGGTAAAACACAGCTTCATCAGCATGTATGAACTTGATGTTATTAGTAATAGCTCTCTGCATTTAATCATATATATAGTTTAAATTATTACTATAAAATGTTACTGTAAAATCAATCACTCTCTTCACTCTGTTGACAGTCTTGAAAGTAAAACCATTTCTTCTATAAATGTTGGCTATAGTTTAAGGAGAGATACGCATGTCAGGAAACTTGCGATGAAGCATCACAGCTCGCTAGTCTAGTGGAAAGTGTGCCCAATATTTTAAAGTCTTCGAGTCGCAGAGGTAGTCAATATGGTGCTGTGAGAACTTTAATTTTCTTGTAGGATGCTTTCAAGTGCCTGAATTATAATGCTAAAAAGCCAACAAGCAATTATACCTAACTGTTGAGGCACTCTTGCGCAGGAGCTTTGCTATAGCAGCATAATTCATTACTGGTTTGACTTAGTTTAAATTAATACTTGTACCATACCTAAGCTTAACCAGTAAATCTAAATATCACTCATCATAAATAGACCCTAAATTTCGCTAATTTCTATTTCTCATTTTGCAAATTGGCTTTATTTCTCAACTAACCCCAATAAGACCCCAACTATACCCTACAAATCAAAGCACTTATAAACCTCACTAAGGGATTTTGGGGTTTTGATTGTGGAATATGGGAACCTTTATGTTTATTCTAAAAATAACTATTTCACTTCTTCTAACAACTACTCGTGTATTTTCTATAAATTAAAATAAAAAATATAATAAAAAACATGCGAAAAAAAAGATGAAAATTATGTATAATTTTATAATAAAATAGATACTCATTGTAACTTTTTCTACCCTTTAGAGTGATCCCTCGTTATCATAAGATATTTATTCGTGTCCTCCGACCCTAAATTGACTAGATGCATGTATGCAAACATATTAAAACTATTGTAAAACACACTAGGTTCAGATACTGCAGCATAGGTTCAGATATCGCCCCCCCCCGGAGTCTGGGATTTTTTCAAAAACATCTAGTTTTTCTTGAATCCAGAGATGTGAGACCAAATATTGAAGATGATGATGAGAAGATGTTGATGAAAACTATGAAAAAATCAGTGATGAAAATTTTGAAATTCTCTAGAATTTCAGCCAGACTCCTAATAATGCTTGATATTCTATTATTGCTATTTCTACTGTTAATGTTATTGTCATACTCCATACTCTCCACACTTTTTATTTTTTCAGGAAGATATCCTGAAGACATCTCTGAAAATTTTATGAAAAATCCTAAAGATCCCAACATTAACAACTTGATCGATGCTCCTAAAATAGAAATGAATTGGAAAAGTTGAAAAAAACAAAAATCAGATATTTCCATGTTTGATTAATAAATTAAAGTTAAATAAGCATATAGTCAAACTTAATTCAAATTAGTGACTGTTTGATCTAAATTTATGTATTTTGATATCAACATAATTCTATTTGATCTCTTTTTTTATTTTAATTGAACAGTCTCCCCATTTTAATTATAATCGCTTAATAATAATTCAAATCTGATAAAAGAAGTTATACATCTCCTTCCTACTCAATATAGTCAATGAGGGTAACAACTTTTACCTCACAACCTTAGATAATATACAAGACTTCACAGTTGAACGAAGATAATCACAACCTAAACCTAAACTCAAATTTCATATCTTCAAGATGTCATAATGATAAATCATGAAGCAGCCTAAAAACTTTAACCTGGGAACACGAGGAGTTTTAAAAAATTAACTTAGAATCTATAACCAAAAAAAGTTCAAAAACCTAGAAACAACTCAAGCAATTTGTTCCTTAACAACTGTACTATAGCTTGCTTAACTCTTTTCCTTTTCAACCTAAAACAAATAAGTTCTCCTCGCAGTAAACTAAGAAGAGATCCAAAATAACAAATAGCGATTTGGAACTTCTTCAATTGAGAACCTAATAATTACTTACTCCTCATTTAAAATTTGGAAAATAAGAAAAAATTATTCTCTATAAAAAGAAACTTAATGACTTAAATATCGTATGATACACATAGAGAACATAGTCAGGAGAAAGGTAGGTTTATAAAGGCTTTGGAGCCATTTGACCAGTGCTATAAATTATTCTTAATAGTATTTAAGACCCTTGTCCCGCTAGGATGTGCACTCAAACAACCATACTTGAAATATCAGTTCAAAATTTAAACGAGCTATGCTCAATTTTACCATTTATAAACACTGGTGAGTAATTGACGTCAGTGTGAGCGATGGACGTCAATATCCCAAAATACTTTTGGTAAATACAAAAAATATTAAAGAAATCACTTTTTTAAAAAGTATAATGACAATAGTTCAATTAATGGTAATTAAAAACTTAATGGTGACATTTCACTACCAACTTTTAAAACATATTTCACTGTTGCTAATAATACTTCTCAAATTCTGCTTCGTCATTTTACTCTCTGTTTCGTTTTCAAGACTAATTCTTAAGAAATTTACAACTCAAATCATTTTTTATCTTATCTTACTTTCAGATTGATAATGCTACTAATAATAACGAACAAGCGTTATAAAACCAAAAAAAATGAAAAAATTCGAAGGATAATTCATTTTGCTTCTGCAAAAAAATAAAAACAACAGTTTAGTTATAGTAATTAAAAAAAATTTTATCAAAGGTATAAAAAAGAAGTTTAAGAATTGATTTATAAATTCATAAATTAAATATTTCAATTCTAAACCCTAAATTCTTTGCTTTATCTTAATAGATCAACACTATTGTAGGAATACATTCGAATTTGGGAAATTAATTTGAATTAAATAATTAATTAACTAAATTAGTGGCAGTTAAAGTTGGCCAATTTGAACGATGTTTGGCTTATTCAATAAAATATTAAAAATTAGCTGGACTTTATTATTGGCGGTACTATTTTATCGTATCCCTTGAGCGAGATAATTTGAGTTTAATTAAACTCCTCTAAATTCATTAAATTATACCCTCACATTAAAGTCGAGTTATCTCGCTCCTAGGATGTGAAAAAATAGTACCGCCAATAATAAAGTCCAGCTAATTTTAAATTCTCTATCGAATGAGCCCAATATCGTTTAAATTGTCCAACTTTAACTGCCTATATATTAATTAATAAATTATTTAATTTAAATTAATTTCCCAAATTCTAATATATTCTTACAATAATGA
>ARYC01021498.1:0-15857 GCA_000711775.1 Oxytricha trifallax
ACCCAGCAATTATTTGATAAGCCCTTCCCTTTTCAATGACAAGTTGTAATTATTAATGGCTCTTTGTAATAAACCCACCTGCTCCTCATTAAGCTTGTTCAAGCTTTACTTGCTTATCAGTGCTCTGTCAATGTTATCGATGGTTATCTGGCGCTTGCTTTGGAATTATTACACTTCCGATTGATCGATATATTGGTGTTTGGGGTTTAGTATTTTCAGACTGTACTCAAGTCCTTGGTTGTACTTGTTCTAATCGCTTGTTAGATTCTTGAAGTAGTCAATGCAGCGCTACCACCCCTGCTGCTAATCCCCTTTTGCCGTTGACTGATCCCCAGTTCGATTGAATTACTAGTACTGATCATTGTCAAGGTCTTAGAAATCCGAAATCTCCGACATTTGACTCATCTCGTTCTAATCGTTCTTAATCTTTTATTCTTGGAAATGTTCTATCGGTTTTTTATGTTGGGGTTTTGGATGATGACAACTGACCCTGCTGATCCATGCAAGCTGTGTAAGTATGGCTCCTCTTCATCCTCTTGAATGGCGTCAATTGTTCTCATTTGGGGTTTGACTTTACCGTACACATAGAAGTTGAAGTTGCCCTTACCGCCTTACATTCCAATTGACTTGTGTAGAATAGTTAGCTCAAAATTTTGGAGCCCCAACTTTTCCAGAGTTATGTTGGGGGCTTGTGTCCAAGCCAGTGCTTATACCCAATGCGATTGATTGATAAGCTTAACAATGCTTTGCTTGGTGGTCTTGCTCATGACAGTGTCAAAGACGTAAACATGGGTGATTTTTATTAGAGATGGGGTCATGAGGTACTGCATTGCTTCGATATCATTACAATGGAATTCAAGGAGATCAAGAGCACTAGCAATATGCTTGCAACTGCGATACTTGATTTTGAAACCCCTCAACTTCTCTTGGCAGAAGTGAAATCTTTTGGGGACGATTTCTATGCCTACACTCTTGCGTTTATATTGGAGTGCTACCTGAAAGTTGACTTGCCCAAAGCCTGAGCCTATATCCAAGAATACCGAATTTTCAGAGAACCCCAACTTGTAGAATGAAGAAATGATTTTGTCAACGCCCCCTTGAGTGATTTCCCCATAGCCGATTTGGGCGTTGCTTTCTCTCAATTGAGTCCCCATGTCAAGATTGTAGTGGGCTCTGGTCAAATGCAGATGCTTAAGTTGCTTTGATTAGTCCTTGGGCGTTGCTTCGTTGATATCTCGCCATTAGTAGTCTGAGTGCTTCTTGATATTTTATAACATAAAGTTGAGAGCTTCTTTCAAATCTGTTCCTTTCACTGACGATTCGATCTCCTCGATTCTATCTCCTGCAATCTACTGCTCTTCCTATGAGTAGACTCTTTCATTTAGTGTGTTGACTTTCTACTACTCATACCCAGCGTTGACAACAGATAGAGAATTGGATTTCACTAGATGCTAAAGAGATTTTGTGAAACTAAGCGAGGACAAGCTCTAATTGTATTCGGACCAAAGCCTTGGTTATTAGTCTTGAAAATCCAGTGGCTAATTAAAAAGGGGCCCCGAAGTTTAAAGATGATTATTGGGGTAATGGCTGCTAAGAAAAATTGATGCTGTTGGCACTGCTCACTATAGATACTTGCATTGAGAGTGGATTAAATGGGGTACTCATAGGATGGGGATTGAACATCTCTTAGACTGCTGATTAAAGTCCAGTGACGGGGTCCAACTTATTCTGGGGTTTTGGCTTTGTACAAACTGGGTGGTGTGCATTTAGACTGGAAATCTAGCTTTACAGTTGCTGGCTGACCTCTACGGGAGCCAAATGCCTGAGTGGCTGCTCTTACATCAGATGGGTTTCTTCTTAGTTGTCGTCGATAAGAAGGGGACATTTTGGGGGTGAAAGTGAGAGATCCTGCATAATGGGGTCAGCAGCATTGGTTGGCTGATAAATGATGGGTACACTCGATTTGATCATCTATACTTATTATTGCTGTAGCATAGGTTCAAAGTTCATGGATCCTGGCTGTTCATAGAATGGTTCTTCTTATGACCCATTAGTGAATGACTCGTCCATATCAAGCAACATATGGTCATTTAATAACTTGGCAGGCGTGGTGGAGGCGATGTGCCCTTCCTTCTCTTCCTCAACATGTTTGACATTAGGGCTCACTCTGACTTCTAGACAATAATTTAAGAGAATAATTTATTACCTTTGACTTGATCGTGCTTCTTAACATGGGGTTTAGCTTGAAGGGGTACATGTCTCTTGGCTTTTGCAATGGTTTTGGTTTTTGAGGGTACCAATTACTACAAACACTTGTGCTTTCTCAAGCTGTCCTCAGAGATTGACTTATGGCCGCATATGTCACAAGAGAACGTCTTACGATTCATTTTAAATTCTTCCCAAAACCCCTGTGAACTATTTTAAGATGCTTGTAATAAGAGGAAGTGGCAGTGAATGTAGTAGTGTCAGTGCATTAATGGGGGAGGAAGGGACACTACTTGCTGATCTTCTTTCTCTGATATTTTGGGGCAGCAGACTTCATTTTAGCGATTTCAATGTGTGCAAGTTAAATTGAAAAATTAATTACAATTACAATGCCGCTCTGGGGTTTTAAAGGAGCGGCGTCAAATGGAATAGCAAATGAGACATTTTTATAATGGGGCAGCTAACCAGTTGAGTTTAGTAGCTGACGACTGTTAATACATGTGTCATTTAGTTAGACAGCTTGAATATACTCGAGAGAATTGCTATTGCAGATTTAAATGCCAATGGAACATTTCCAGACAAGGGTTTAATTAATTAATGGCAATATTAATATAAGGAAGCTAAGATAAATATAGGAAGGTAAACAATCGCTATTGACTAAAGTAAGCAGTATAGTATGAAGTGCATTATGATAGAATGCTTAAGTAATAAGAAGCAGTGATTAGTGAATGGATTAGGGGAAATGAATTTTTATGTTTTGATTATTTTTCAAGTGGGGGTTAAGGAGATTTGGCATATCTAGTACTCAGGACTCAGGCAACTTGTTCTCAAAAATGAAGCTTGTGGATTCTGCAGCTGCAATCGTATACCCAGAGTTCCTTAGAGTAGAGTTTGACATAGTAGGTGGTAGTTGGTTTGCACTTATTGCCAGCAGTCATATCGGGGAGGTTGAGAGCCTTCTTTGCCTTGTCCAATTGCTTTTAAAGTCTGGGCTTCAACTTGGGCTGTGCTATAACTTAATCTTCAATATCTGGATACACCTTCCTTTCTAGCTTCTCAGCATCATTACTCTTGAGTACTACGGCCTTGGGGTCAAGCAAAACCCACATCTGATCCTCCAGCTCCCTTGCTGCAGCAAGAAGTCTTGATGCTTTGGTGCATTTATAACCCACACTCCTCATGGATTTGTTCTTCTTCAACCATTTATCGAGTAAGATATTCAGGCACATGAATCTCGAAGTTTGGGGTCTGCAAGGAATGTCAACGAAGAAGTTGACCAGCGATTGAAGTATCATGGCAATTCGCACCCCTTGAGTTGTCAATGCTCGTGCAGAATTAATAGCGTGTCTCGAAGGATAGCACAAAGTTTTCGACTTGCGATTGCGCAAGAACTTGCCAGGCTTCCAAACAATAGAGGTGTTGAACTCGACGACTGGGAACTTGTCAACTTTCAAGAATTCAAACACGTCAACTTGGATATCACTTAGAACTTTGAAATATGAAAGCTAATCGCTCACATCGCAATTGTATTCGTCGATAAAGGAATGGAATAGCTTACTGAAGCTCTTACGGAGCTGGCCATTTAAATAGCTTTGGAACACTGTGGCTTTTAAAGGGTTGAAAATCTTTAAGTACTTCTCAGGCATTTTCTCTATAGTCCTTGGTGAGAGATAGAATAATTCTTACCAGTGGCGACCTCGCCATAACGCTTATTTAGTAATGAGAGGTAAGCTGTGTTATAGACCATGTTTCTTAGCTCAAGCAGCTGCTCTGGTTGCAGCATCAATACGATGTTAAGCTTACGTTCAATCAAGCCGTCGCAGTGTCTTCCAAAATAGCAACTGCCTTCATTATGCTCACCTACATATGGATTTAAAATCAATGTCTTACTGATTTGTCTGGAATCTCTAGCAAGGTAAATGGGAGGAGAGATTGTGAAAGGTTCCAGTGATCCTTTAGCATGAGATCGAATTTCATTAACTTGACTTGGGGCTCAGGATAGTTGAAGAAATCATAGGCAGTGTCGATAGTAGAGCCAGTCATCACTTGGGGTTGTTTGGATTCCTCAAGTTGATTTTCCTTGACTCCCAATAGTTGAAGGCCAGCTTAAGTATTCATAAATGAAGATGGGGCAAAATTAGGAATAGCAGTGTCAATCACGACTTCTTCAGCGTCAGAATCTTCTATGATTAAGGGCTTGTGCATGCGTTGATGGTGTCTGCTCATTGTGCGTTTAAACATCCATTTGCCACAAACTTGGCAAGGAAGTTGGTCGAACTGGCTCTACGATTTTGCATATCTAAAGTTAATAAATAAGAAGGGGAATTCTTACTTTGAAAGTGGGCCGCTGCTCTGGTTGCTGGCTTGCTTCAACTGATACCTTAACATTTAAATTAATATTATAGGGAGATAGTTGACAGAGATTCATAACTGCTGAGAAGCAGTCTTTACTGTAGTGGAAATTTTCCGTCTAAATAGAAATTGGTAAAGTATATAAAGAGTTTTGGGTTTAAGAGCAATATATATATATTAACTTACCAGAGCCATGATTAAGGTAAGTCCAACCATTAATTTACGCCTATTGCTGGGTAGATGCCGCAACCCATCATCATTGCGGCTGGCCATAGACGATTTTAGCCATGATTGCCCAATATTCATCGGATTGCTGGAGTGGTCAGCGAATTGAGTGGAAATTTTGTGATTTGGAACTTAGTTATAAAAATTGAATTCAGATTTTAGATTTTAACTATAAATTATTAAACATACCCCTCTTATCTACTCATGAACCTCGTTATACCCCCAACCTCTCACATTACTCCTTTTAATCACTCAACACTCTATTTAATCATCTCAAATTCATTCAATCTCACTCAATCAACTATCAGGGGGTTTGGGGTTTGGGAGTTTTGTTGGCTTTGCCAACCATATTTTTGAACCCCCTCAGATCGGTAGGTCGGTGGCCCCAATTTCTGATCTGAGGCCACTTTTCAGGGACCTCCTCATTTCCCCCGGATGCACCATGAGGTCTACCCTTGAGTCTCAGATCGACCCCAAACCACTCACAGTCGTCTAGAAATCCAAGCCTCACTACAGAAACATAAAAAAAGTTGGTTTTAGAGTTGAGGAACCGCGGATTTAGAAGGGGGGGGTCGAATTATTTTCAATTCCAAGTTTGAAAGTGCCTATACTATCTCTAACGGATTATAGAGTATGACTTATATGATTTTACAAAAATTATTTTCCAATCTTCTCCCCATCCCACCATCCCAACCCAAACATCGCTAATACACTCTAGATCGACGAGATAGAAGGAAAGAAGCCGATTGGCGGTGGGAGTGGCTATATCCCATCTTGAAATGTCAGGGACGTCCTAACGGCCATTTTGGCCTTGAAATTTTCAAAAATCTGCCTCCTCCTCACCCCTTGAGTCCAGCCCAGCTCTACCCCATGTGATCTCTATGGTAGCTAATTGATCATAGTCATTGATAACATTGTTTATTACTAATAACAAGTTACTATAGGGCAGACAGAGCAATATGGGATGTGGTAGGCTTCAAATACCAGGCAAATGGGGTCTTATTTGGACTTGTTTGGCCTTAAGACCTAGAATATGGAACTTTTCCGGAACAGCACCTTGGCTTGGCTAACTTTATGACCACTCCACCTGAATTTCGGAAATTTTGTTAGGATAACTTGGTATTGATGCCTTTGACATGACAACAACATTAGGACAGGGAAGAGGTGATAGAGTAAGCCTAGAGGGCAGTACACTAGCCCAAAAGTCAGGCCAAAGCTTGGATTCTAAGGTTAAAGTGAAGAATATTACTTAAAATTAAAACATACTATAACTATTCAAACATGCCTCGCTGAGGCTCGATCGCTTCCAAGCAACCCTTCCCCAGTGCAATAAACATCAGAGATTGGCTGCCCTGGCCAGAGGACCCCTCGACAGATAAATATGGGTGTCAGAGTCAGGTCATAGCCACACACAAACCCCAAAGACTTAAACGAAGAACTAACAAACAACTAAAACACTGTGAGCCAGGTATTAACCCAGCCACCACTTAGCTTGGGCAACGAAGTAAAAAGTAAAGCAAACCAACAAAACAAACAACTAGAAGTAAAGGTGATCTACTGAGACGAGTTCTCAACTGCTGTTGACCTATAGTAGTAGTTAAGAGTGTAAATATCACTTACCATTACCAGAGTACACTCTCAAGTAACAGTGTAAAGTTGTGTAGTAAGTTGAGCTCAGACCAGCTCTAAGTTTAAGCTTTTGTAAAAGTAAGTACAAGTACCAGCAACAGCCCTGCAAAGCCCTCGGCGAGGATACAGCCTGAGAGGTCTTACGCCACTTCGGCCTTCAGGGTGTGTACCTCAGCACCCTTGGAGTGAGAGTCTTTCACAGAACTTAGGATTACTGGGTTTGAAGTCAAATCAAAAAGTCTTAAGTTAAAGTAAAGTTTGTAAATAAGCTTTTTCAAAACCCCAAAAGCAAGTAAAACTGAAACAACTAACAAGTTTTTCAAACTAAAGCTAAAGCTAATTCTATCTGATGATCAAATGCAACAACAACCTAAACCCCAAATATTTTGGGAACTTCCAAAAATTAGTTTGGGAAATTCTAGAAAGTTCTAATTCCCAAAATTGGCTACTTAAGCCAAGCTAAATATTTAATTGTAATGATTAATTTTTTTTCTTGTTTGTTGGATGTTAGTTTGTATTGGTGGCCACCTCTGTTTGATGGATTGGGAGCAGCAGCAGTTTGTTTGGGAGTCAGCATCAGCAATCATTGAAATCATCAGCAGCATTAGCATGAGAACAGGTAAGTATCGCTCCAATAATCTTTTAAATTCATTTATTATATTTAACTTTTTTTAGATTCAGCAGCAACAACAGAGGGCAACAGCAGTAGGTAGAGTGAGAATCCTCAGCGTCAGCAGCTCCTCTAATTTAATTCAAGGTAAGGGAGGCTTAGGTAGGCCTCGTTGAATGCTAATCTGATGATGTCTAATCCCCAACCCATGATGTAATAACCCTAGATCTGAAAGATGATCTCAAATTTATAGGATTTAGGTAGGCAGATGATTCAGATGATTCAAGGATTTGGGGAGATTCGGCAATTTCGACAAGCAAGATTCAGCAACATGGGCAAGATTATACTTTAGCATTATCAAAGTAAGTAACTTCAATAATTCTTTTACTGCATTAACACTTTTTTTAGCATCAACATCAGCAGATTCAGCATCAGCAGCAATTCATTAGGGTAAGGTGGCCACCAATTATTAGTCGTTAGTTGTGATTAGTATATTTAATATCAACTTTAGGTGTTGATTTATTGTCTGTCTTCTCTTATACTTTTATACTAGCTGGTCTGAGCTCAGTTTATTGCTGAGTGAGGGCTAGCTTTCCTAAATTGGATTTATTTCATCATTATACTTTCATTATTAAACCCAAGTATTTGATATTTTTAGAAAATGCTTGAATTTACTTTATATGCAAAAATCTGAGATTTTTAATTCGATATTAAATTATCTAAAGTATTAAGTTTAGGTTAGTCTTCAAAATTGTAGCAGATGCCTCTCTTAGGTTAGTCCTTTTGCTTAAGCCTATATTTTTTAACAAATAATTGTATTCTTACAACTCCCGATTTCAATGTAATTTGATGTCGTCTTGTGCAAGACCCAAAACCCAAAACCCTTTGGTCCTAATTTTTGTAAACATGTTTTAGTTTTTGATAATTGATTTGACTTACCTGTAATTAAACCAAAAGTAAGTTGTGGTTCTGGAAAAGTTCCACTCAGGCTCTGTAATTCTGCTCTATCTCCCACTCATCCTCAGCCCTTGTGCCTGGCACTCTGTGCAAGTTAAGGAATGATGTCAACTTACTTGTGCTACTTCACGTTTCTCTGCCCGCCCTCCCTCCACAAGAAACTCACCATGCCAATTAGTGCTTCGCACAGTTGCTGGCCTATCTCCGATCCTCTACAAGAAAAGCTAGGATTTGAGTGAGGATCAAGTTGCTATACTTACCAAGTAAGCAGAATGCCAACTGAACAGTAGGTGAAGCAAGGATGGCAAGCAGCTCACACCGGCTGCTTCGTCTGCAACGCAGATCCAAGTCTTCTGTATGATGTTAATGTTATAGGGGTATACTTACAATTGTAGCTCAGATGTAGCACTAATCGCAGAGTGCAATGGCCAAGTGTCGAAAGTTGTTGTAAGTACTGTAGCATCCACACTACTAGAACCATCACACTCCTCCATTTCCCTAATGCAGACATGGCAGGCTTCACCAGCGCATAGTAGTAGTCGGCTAATAGCTTCAGCAGTGAAGCAACATCAGCTCAGCAGATCACGACAATTGATGCAGTGAATTAAAGTTTTATATGCGTGGGAAATTAATATTCGATGGGTTACATCGAGAGTGAATTAGGGAAGTGAATTAGGTATTAAATAACGTATATTAAATCAAAGACTCTATATCATCTGAAGGCTCTGCTCTCAAGTGCCCCTCCTCTCTCACCAGCACCAGCTGCAATGCCTCCTGCTGATCAAACACAGCTAGAAAGCATGTATGACTCGCCATTGGCAGGAGTGATAAGCACTCTCACTGGGTCGTTGTTTGAGGAGGCCACTGTAAGTTTGAACTCGGCTCCAGCCTTTACACTGATGTTGAATTCCTCGCACTTGCAGAATAGGTCGCCTTTATGATTCTCCACCTCAAAAGCATCATCTTGCTGTAGATACTTGCGTTTCCTATACACCTCAACCTAGTAAGCATTGGGCGTGTTGTGCTGGTAGACGAACTGCAGCCTGAGTGGTTCGTTCTGCTTGTCTCTGTAGTTTAGCTGTTCCATGTGTGCGTCCTGGTTTTTAATTTACTAATAATTAATAAGTGGGGAATTAGATTATAAAGCATTGTTGTAGTGTGAAGGGAATTCAGACATTTCAACGCACTCTGCGAAGCAAAGCGGTTGATGGGCATGAGAAGGGAATCATAGAAAGCTATTAATGGACATTATACTAACTCTGAATGGGGGTTAAGACAAAAAATATAAACGAACAATAAAACTTAATGAAACAAAATAACTTAAAACAAATCTAAAATAAACTTAAGCTAGTCTATTGATCCATGCTGCCCATAAGGTATGAGCGTTCACTGCATGTTGACTGCTTCAACTTGGACTCACGGGTCTCTAACAAAGATGGCTCAGTAAAGGTCCTCATCTTCCTCGATGGCCTCTTCTTGGTCTTCAACTCTTTATTTCTCAGTCTTTGCAAGGGCAGAGGATGCCAGTTCGCTTGCATTTGAATCTCTTGCTGCCTTCTTCTCCTTCTTCCCCTTCTTCTTCTACTTTGACTTAGAGTCTCTTTTATTGCCAGGATCAGCCTGCTTTTGTTTGTTTGCAGAGTTGTTGGTGGCTCCCTCTTATTCTTTTCTCGACTTTCTCTTCTCAGCGTCCGAGTCGCTTCGTACTTCGATTGGATTAGGTTTACCACTAGAGTTTCCCTTCTTGTTAGCAGGCTTGGTTGCTGGTCCAATGGTTGGGCTTGGGTGAGTTGCATCGGTGGAGTGATCCTTGAAGGACTACTTCTAGAGATATGGAATTTGAACTCATGCCCATGCCACCAAAGAGGTTATTCTGATGCTGTTATCCTCCGATGTAGCACATTCCTGATTGGCTGAGACCTTGGTAGTGCTGCTGGGAGAATTGTGGCATTTGATTGCTGCTCATCTGAGGATTGCTTGAAGGTACAACCCCATCCTGATCGGAGTGCTACTAATCCTAGCTGCTGAGGATGTTCTGGAGATTATTTTGCAATGCTTGATCTCCCAAAGAACCTTGAAATTGTGATTGTAGGTACTCGCCTTCCAGTGAGTCTATGCTGGGGTTTTGGTTGGGGTTAAGTCTCTTACCTTAATCAGATTGACTTCTGGGGGATCTGTCTCCAACTTAGATTTACAGCTGATTAGTAGCTTGTGCTGGCTACTGGGCTCCCAATTTCTTTTCTTGTGCTGCCTTCGCCTTGAAGAATTCGATGGTATCATGAGCACTCTTCATAGGTTATTGGAACTTGCTAGACTGGCCATATCTATAGCGTCCATTCTTCCTCTTCTGGCTTTCCTATCTCTGTTAAACAGCATTTTGGTAAGCAAAGATGTTATTGGGGTCTATGAGATTGTTGCAGGGAGGTGTAACATTTCCAGGTCCTTGGCTGTATGACATGGTTCGGTTTTGGTAGGGTTGATAAGCATTTTAGAATTAATTCATAGTTTAGTGATAAGAAGCTTGACTTAGATGCTGAGGCAGGGGGTTTTGGGTAGTCTGGTTGGGAGTTGGTGATGTAAACTGTTGTTGGTAGTTCAATTGTTGGGGGTAAGGTGTTTAGTTTATCAGCTGATTGAAATTGGGAACATTACTTGAAGCTGGAGGGTAATTGTAACCAAATTGTGCTTGTGAGGGGTCACCAAGTGACTACACCATTCTTTCAGCTTCCCTTTACCTCAAGTAACTCTCCCTGTTCTCTTGATCAAACATGAAGCTTGCCTCTCTGTCTTGCATCACTTGATCATATTAAATATGACGGGGTTTGTTTTGCTGGATAATGTTGGAGATTGTGATTCCTTGGATCTTTTCACAAGTATCGGGCTGCCTGATTTGGTGAGTAACCATGTTCAAATAGTACGAATCTTGTTGGATAATGACTTTACTATAGTAGTGTTAATACCAATAAGACTTACTGTGAAGGATCATGCTTTGCACTAGACATAAAGAAGAATCTGTGCTTGAAGGCCTCAAAGTAGAGAAGATATGGTGAGTGCTCAATTTGGGATTGCTCTCTGGCAGTTAGATTCAAGTAGTTTCTGGTTGCAACTTGACTCAAAGTCATAGCGAGCTCAGCTACTGTTTAGTCAATGGTTCTCCTTTGAGTTGAAAGGAAGTTATTTGGAGGTGCAGTATTCACATGCTCAGGTAGACTTTTAACCATACCTATTGCAATCTTAAGATCCTCGGGGAGCTCCCAGTTAAGAGAGTCTGGGTTAAATTCGAAATCCTTATCGCTTTATTGCATGAATCTAAAGAAGGGTCACGGACAGGGAAGAATACTTACGTAGAGGTGTAAAATGCATACAGTTCCTTCTCTCTACTCTTGAGAGAATCCGTCATGGTCATGCACAAGCTTTGTAATTTAAATTAGGCCATCTATCACCTCTCTACCCATTGTATGTAGATTAGACTCTTTGGGGGCGTTGACAACAAAATTATAGAGCCCATTCATTTAGTAAATACAGTTTATCAAGCTTAAAGAACAAACAGATCCTCTATCTGAATGTAGACACTCCTTTGCATATTATTAAAAGATCGAGTCTAAATAAGGGGTTAAAATGTTATAACTTACTGCACTTATCAACGACTTGATGTTCAAGGTCATAAACATATGGACCTATAGCCATGACTACGTAATCAAATGACTCGGTGAAATCACTGGTAGTCATATAATATTCACGCAGTGAAGTGGGGAGATGGTCATAATTTCTATTTGCTGGAGCGTACTCATAGGTCAACCTTTTCACTTGGTTCTGAAGGTACCCAATACCCCTTTGCAAGTCGATGACAGCCCTTTAAAAGCTTGTAAAGCAGTACCTTTAAGAAAGTTAAATTTAAAAGAAACTTACATAGAAAAGTATCTGACAAAGAACTCTCTGGCTCTGTATTGGAAGTCTTAATACTAGCCTAAGGGGCTTTGGGGAATTTCAACCTTTAGCAGGAATAGAAGCGAACCTCGAACACTTGCTTCACTCCAGTGTAGAACTAGCCATCATCAGTAAAGTCTTTTGTTAAGATCTGGAAAGCCTCTTTCAGTTGGCTATCTTTAGATTCAAAGCTTTTGGGTATAGTGATTGCCTTCTTGTTGAAACTGTTTTTGATAACCAATTCATGGTTGGAGTTTTCCCGAATGACGCTAAAGATTGATAGAGGGATGAAAGTATACAGCTATCTGAAGATTAACTCTACAATGATGGAACCCCCATCTTGAAGGATTTTTGAAAAGGAGTCTTTGTTATTTGCGAACTGCTGGGTAAAGCTTGCCAATTCATAGAAGTGTTCGTTAGTGTAATCAGTCGAACCTATCAGTTTAACATCGTAGGCTTTAGAGGATTGATCAAAGACCAACCAGCTGAGGGCTTCTTGGAGTGGGAATTTGAAAGGGTTCAAGAAGAGATGGTTCACCACAATTTGGGGGTAGCTTTGAAGAGGGCACAAAGCAGCATACAAAAGGATCTCCTCTCAACGTAGATTAGACCGTCGCATAGCACGTTTGCAAGGTACATCACTTAGTCAAGATAGGGTGTTGAATGGGCTCGACAAGTTTCCAAAGAACTAAAGTTCACTGTTGGGTTGAATGAATTGTAATTGTCTCTATACTGGAAGTCTCTAAACTTAATTTATACTGCACTACATAAGTATTTGAAAGGGGAGAACATAAGCCTGCAGTGGAGGCTTAGAATAAAGGGAGAACCAGTGAAATCGTAATGTTCCTTTACCAAGCACTCAGCAACATAATTATAGCAATCGATGGCTTATTGAATCATGTATGGGAGTTAGAAGATCTCTGAGCTCCTCAAATCCTTAAAATGGTCTTTCACGCACCATAAGCGAGTGAACAGCTAATGATCTGCATTTCTGATCATAAAGCCATTTCTCTCTCTGGGTCTCTGTTCCTTCTTGGCACTGGAATTTGCACTTCTCACCTTGCAGTCCAGCTCCTTTCTCATTGGGATAGTATGATGTAGGGCACTGTCAGGATCGATGGGGTTTCCATATTCATCTACTAGCATTTCTTAATTTTACTCTTCCTCCTCCACGCCGTTTAGATTTTGGTTTGGGGCGTTGACTCTGGAAGAATCTCTCTTTTATTATTTGCGATTGTATTCCTCCAAAAGATCTTCTGCGTCAGCCCGTTGAACTCTCTTCTTGGGAACCAGTCTTGATCGTGATCCTTCAGACACCGAAATTTCGTCTTTAGAATTAGTAGATTAGCATGATGATCGCACAGTAGCTTTCTGATTCTTGACAAGGCTATTGTTTGCATAGCAGAAGTTGGCAGTAGAGTTTCCATGGCCAGCATCAAAAGATGTTGTATAGAACTTGAGGAGATAGAAACTTGACAATTTCTTGTCTTATTCGAAGTTCTATCTGAAATCTTCAGCTAGTTGCTGAGCTCTTTCTTTGAAATTCTCATCTGTGAGGTTTTGGGGGATAGTTTCCATGCAGAGATTTTTTTAGTCTTCTACAAGTTATAATTCTTTAGCTTCCCAATTTGCGTCGTCCACCTTTGATGAGACTGGCTTGATGTATCATTAGCTCATCATGACTTCAGTAGGATCGCAATCAGATTGTCTGTACTTGATGGGGTTCTTCTAGCTGCTGAACTGTTGCCTGATAGGGGTGTTCGACCTGTAAGAGATGTTCATCCTTGGCTTATCTGGGTAAATTCTCTTTCTTCAGAGTCAGAATGGTTGTTGTTGATGCTGATCCTTCTGTAGTTGCTCTGGAGTCTGAGATTCGGTCCATAGCTTGTGTGCCTATTTCGGGTATGGTCTGGAGTATGTGTGTTCCCCAAACCCTTCACGAAGGAGGTCTTCTTATTAGAGGTAGTGTTTCTTTGGTGGAAGAAGTTGCTCTGTCTTTAGTCACCCTGCTTTGCATCATTGACATCATCGCTGGAAGAATCATTAGCAGCATCACCAATAACATTAACTTGGATTTTGCTCTTCGAGGAATTGATCCTCTTACTTCCACTCTTCGGAGGTGGGATCGAAGGTGAGGGGTTAGCTTGAGAGTTAGTAGGCTTGATATTTTTCAGTCTATCACTCTCAGCAATTACAGAATCATCGATAAGTTTTAAGATCTCATTGATAATATCAGCATGTAAGGGATCGGCGAACTTGTTCTTGAATTCTTCCATTAATTCATCTTTCAACTCAAGGCCAGAAAGCTTTAAGACTCTGTTGATGAGGGCGTTGTTAATCTTCCCTTATTTATGATTTGGAAGATCAGACATGTTGTACTTAGCTTCAATGGATTGGCATGTTGCAGTGTAGAAGGTGCTCCCATTGCTTGAGTTTGCATCGATTTTGATGTCATGCTGCATTTTTCGAAACCATTCACTCATATTAGCACAGAACACTTTACCGTCTTCCAAAGTAAACTCAGAGTGAACCACGTTGTTGAGAGAGGAGGAGTCAATAGTCTTGGAGACGAATGTCAAGAATGGCCTGTAGAATAAATCCCTGAAAGTCTGGCTGGCATCTTTGCACTGGATCAGCTTCTTCATTAGCAATGTCACGTTGAATGGAATTCCTGATGCAAGAAACTCGAGGGCATAGAAAGAACCTGAAAAGTTTTGGTTGGGTTCTTGCAATTAAAGCTCATCTTGATGTGTTGAAGAAGCTGTTCACTTTAGAAGGATCCAAATGATCGTTCCTGGATGCACTTAAGAATATCCAGGTTCGTGTGGGTGAATGAGAGAGTTCCAGTAGAAAGCAAAATTTAATCAAATTAATTCATTTAAAATTATGAATATCCTATAAGATTCGGCTTAAATATTGTTTTGGTAATCTCAGAATGATTTGCATTGGGGTTTTGTTTAGACTTATTAGAGACCCCTATATTTTACTATTAAACATTAAAGTACTATTATATGTAAACCCCAACAAGGTACAGCACGTAAAACTTTATCCCAGTAGTATATCTAGCATGAACCATTCTCTATGAGCTAGTAATCATAAACCTCTTTCGCCCCCTAATCAATTCTGAACTTTGGGTTTCTAAGTAATCTGCAGTTTGAAGAGATCAGGACGAGTGCGCTGAAGCCATAGTCGAAGACTGTGCTCAAGTGGACATCAGTGGTGCTGAACACCAGCTTCCCCTCCAATCTCAAATCAGTGAAGCTCACCTACACCTCAGGCACCCTCCTCAACAATCGGCAGGTGCCACCGTCGACGATGGGCATACTGGGTGGGCAAATCATACGACTGCCCTTGGAGAACGTTGAGCGAGCAGTGTCATCGTTAGTTGATGTTGAAAGTTTGGCAACTGATGACCAACTGTGTTATGGCCTCGAGCAGTACCTTCGCATGATTAGAAAGTCATCGCAGTTTCAACATAAAGAAACCCCAATGTGATGTCCAAGAATTTGTAGATCAAGTAGAGCGATGAGCTTTGATAAGGTCTTCGAGACTTCATGAAAGAGCAGAGTGACAGTATCGATTCTCTTAATGGGGATCATTCAAACTACAAAGCAATGAATTGATCATCCAAGAATCCTTACCTCAAACGCAGGGATGCCAAGCTGGCATTGAAGAAGATCTCTGTAGTACAACACTACAAGGTGGAGGGCATGAAGCCCAATGACATTGCGCTAGAGATGGGTGTGGATCGACGATTTGTGTACAAGGCCATTGAAAAGTTCAAGTTGGAGGTGGAGCACCGAGTGCTCAATCTGAAGCCAAAGCTGAAGAATGGGAGGAAGAATACGCGGAGCAACCCGCTGTTGCTGAAGGCGATTGCTGTCGTGCTCTAACAGCAAGGCATATACAAGGTCACTGGCTGGCGCCTGCATCATAGCCTGCTTGAAATGCA
>ARYC01021499.1:0-26772 GCA_000711775.1 Oxytricha trifallax
AGGAGCACCATCTAACTTCCCAAAACACCTTTAGGTGCATTTCAATGTATAAAATGGATGAAATAATACATAAATTATCTCAAAATTTTAGAAATATAAAACTAATGTCTCACACTGTGTTCCCATTAGACCTCTCTAAATCTTTGAAGACGTATCCTTACTAGCGTATAAAGGTAGAATTTAAACAGCTTATATAATTATTAATAGTATTTATAAAATGAGCGGCAACTTACTAAGAAAAGCGGCATTGGCATTAGCCAGCAAAAACTTTCTTTCATGAATCAAAAGAAAATTGAGACTTGTGATGACTTTACCTAGTACGAACCTGAAATTCTCTAATCTTAGGTCTCAGACTTTGAATAACAATTAAGTTGTTAAATAGAAATGCAGAGCTAAAAAATCAATACGAAGTTCAATAAAAATGGTAGAAGAGGAGGAAGAGAAAACATAAATTAAAGCATTACATTTATGTGAAGAGTATGAGAAGAACTTCACTTATAAATTCCTCTTAAGCGTCATATATTAGAGTAGCATTATAACAAGCCAAAGCTCTATCTTAAGCATGATAAAATAGATGGAAAATATTTCTGCCTTTATTGCAATAAGCAATATAACCATTCAAGGGATTTAAAAGTTCACCTATAAAACCATCATGGCAAGAAATTTGAAGTCATAGATCTGAGACTGGTGAGGTCTTCTTTCAAAAAGAAAGCCAAGAGACCCTTTAGAATCCTTGGAGCAAAGAGTTAAGAAAGAAAATAAGCTAATTAAAGCAGCGAGAAACCTTCCAGCTTCTGAGATAGTGAAAATCACTCTGAAGATACAAGCACTAAAGCTTCCAATTTTGAATGTAATTGACCTTAAAGAATGTAAGGAAAGTTATCTTATACTTGAGGACAAGTTTGAGAAAAAGGTTATAACTGATAAGCAGTTCGCATACAAGATTTATCCATTCAACTACTTTATATGCGATGACACGTATCAAATGAAATTTGTCAATGAGTACTAAGCTCATACTAATGCAAGGGATAGACAGTGCAGATTTATAATTAAGCTCGATGCAATACTGCTTGCTCAAGATTATGTTGCTTTTCGCCTACCTCTATATTAAATGATATTAAGAGACTACATTTAAGATTAAAGGATTCCAGAGTAGCTTCCTCTTATTCTTACAAATGTTTGCAAAGGCATAGAAGAGTTGCACACTTTAGGATATGTTCATAGAGACTTTAAGCCTGAGAATATAATGCTTGATTATTCACCTTTCAGAGTAGTAATAATTGATTTCAATAGATCATAAAGAGTTGAAGCTTCAGGACTTGGCAACGTTTATGGTACTCCTGGATACTTTCCAGAAAGGAGGACTGGAGAGATGGTGATATTAAGTGGGATGTATGGGCTCTAGCAGCAATTATTGCTGAATGCAATATGCAAAGAAATGATTACTATAGCTGTAAGAGAAAGAAAGACTCAAACCAGAGAATACAGCAATATCTAGACTAGAATAAGATAAAAGGTAAAATGAAAGATATGGCTGAGCAGATTATCTTAAGACCAAACCACAGAGCAGAGCAAACAATAGACTAAATGATCAACTGGATAGGAGATATCAAATTTAGAAAATTAGCACATGATGCCAAGGTATAGTTTGAGTGAATAGTAAAAATAAAACCTCTCTAATACACACTACTATACATTACATTTAAACATTAAACCCCTACATAAACGCTATTAAAACCCTAATAAAGTATGCACTAATAGTCTACTTTTATCAATCAAAAACTCAATCAAACTACTGAAAAGGTTTTGGGGTTTTGATTAAAGTATAAATATTTTTATATAAATATATGTGCTCTTAATATTAATAAAAATTTAGATATTGCAGATCTCACTTAAATCATTTTATTATATTTTATTTAATAAAAATACTTTTACAAAGACTGACTATTAAGCAATGTATCGATATTTATCATTTGTGCAAAAAGAATTATCAGTTTAATAAATAATTGATTTTAATAATCTATGAACATTTATCAAAAAATTTAGCATAAATTTTAAGCAATTTTTAACAAATATATTTAACATTTATGATTCTACATATTTACCAACACATTCATATTCTTTGATTAATAAAAATGATATCCAGTGATTTATAAACAGCTAAGACACTTCATAATAATTCACATTAATCCCATAAAATATCACTACTGAAATAAATCACTTAATAACTCCCTACAAGCGAAAGCATCAGCAATATAAAACAACTACCTATAATTAATAAATAAATTGATTCTAGAAATAATTTGGTAAAAGCTTAATAGAGAGATCTTGGCATTAAAATTAGCTTCCCTACTTTAAAATTAATATTGCCTTAATTCCTCCCTCATTTAATCAATGACTGTGAAATAAATAATAAATTTGTTTTTGACTTCAATTTAGAAATAATAAAAAACTTAATGTAAATCATGAAACTTATAGATAATAATTATAAATATTTTATTTTTGTGAAAACGACTCTTTAGCATTAAAAATAGAATTAACAGAATTAAATAATCAAAAGCTAATAACTTCTAATATTATTACTCTTTAAATATCTGAGGAAGCTTATACATCTCTATCAAAAGAAAATCATGGACTTAAAATTATTGATCTGGTTTCTAAGTCAAGCAAGAGTAATAGAATGTAAAAATAATATAAATTTTATTGACAATTTAAAAGTAAAAAGAGTAGTATTTAGTATATATATATTTTTAAGATATTTCGTAAAATATTTAAACTTTAATAGAATAGCTAAAATGCTAAATTTGGTTTCTAGCAGGAGTAGTGATGGTCTGATATCTATAAATAATCAATAAAATTAAATAAACCGAGATTACGGCTTATAGTATATATAAAGTAATAATATAAATAAAAAGCATCCGCAGATTCCAGAATTTGAAATGTTGTTGACAGATTTTTATGGATTATAAAATAAAAAATAAAATTCCATAAGCAGTAAAGATGATTAAGTTAAACTGTTAAAAGTACCTATCTGCCTAAGCTTTTCATAAATTAAATAATAATTAGAAATATAATTTTCTAAAAATTTACTTTTTTCCTTCTTAAATGATTAATTTCTATAAAATTATTTAACTTTTCATTGATAACTAATAAGAGTATTACGATTCTCACTCATTAAAAACATTTAACTGTGAATAACTTAAGCTTATATAAAATTGTAGAGCCTGTACATTAAATCACAATAGATTTCTCAATCGATATCAAAGCAATTTTTCTGGATATCCCAAACAATAGTGATAAATTATCAAACTCTTATCGAAATGAATTTGGAATCATCAAGAATATTAATACAAATTCTGAGAGTGGCAATGTGTAACATACTTAACTAACTACTTATTAGAATTTATTGATGAAAAATCATTCATAGACCCATTAATATATGTATAAACTAATTGGTAATTTTTATGTTTAGTTATTTTTATTAGAGATCTCACCACTTTTTTACATAAAAGATATAATTTTAATATTATTACCCATTTCAACAAGAAAAGAATAAGCTTGTAGCCAAAAACAGCTAATATAACAGATGAATATATGTAATTAAGCTTAAATTAAAATCGTTAGATGTTTTAAAGATTTGGAATGATGAAAGAGTAAACAACAGAATACGGAAATCAAAATATTTTACAAGATAAAATGAGGAATATTAAAAGTTAGGGAGATTTGATAAAATTAGATGTACCCTCTTAAGAAAGTAAAATTAATATGATTTATCAGACTTTGATGGTACATATTTAAATAAAAAGTTAATTTTTGGAGTTTACAAAACGAACCAGAGATTAATAAGATGGTATTTCATAACTAATGACAAGTCCAACTCTCTAATAACCTGAACCCCCAACAAATACAAATTTTTAAGACTAGTAGCATTCAGTTTCATAATATTTAACTTTTCAGAACAATACTCCAATGAACAATCACATTATAAACAAGTAGGCAAATATCTCCTCAAATTCCCTCTCTGCTTCAAATTCCTCTCTTTTCAGGATTAACAGCCAGTAAAATCTAAGTGAAAAACATAAGAACAATAAAAACTTTATCAAGTCACAGGGATTATTGGCTTTGATTGATCATTAATCTAGACTACACCCTTAAGATTTCTAGAGTCAACTTAAGTTAAGTGCCTAGCTTGAATAAACAATGATTAGATAACATGAACTTTAGAGTATACCTAGAAATGTTCAGAATAAATCAACTTAAATTTTTTATAATTTTAAATTAGCTAAATATCCTTTAAATCAGTAAAAATTCAAATAAAATATTGATTAAATCAGAAGTAAAAGGCAGCACTTAATCTTATAATAAAATAGGTAGCAATTAAAACAATTAAAGTTGAATGCTACTAGGGTTGAGTTAGAGCAATATAAATATCGGGAATAATAATCATAATCTATTGGGTGTCTCTTAATTTAATAAATCCAAATTGCATAATAACACTATTATTTCTAAGCAATATTTTGGAATGATATGAGACAAAGGAAATATTATATTTTTATATTGTAATATTGATTCTTCTAAATACGAGGGATTGTAATCATAATAAATCAATGATGATATTCATCACAAAAACTCTATGATGATGTAATTAGATCTGTAATTGCTAGATAAGATATAGGAAATTCGTGATACTGTAGATCCTTACTATTTCAATATTAAAACTGAACATATGAGAAGAACTATAAACAATTAAATGAATGGCTTATCCATTAATTTATTATTAAAAAAACTCATAAAAATATATCTACCAATATGATGTTTTATTTTAACTATAGTGAAATATGTGAGTCACAATATAAACAAGCAAGCAAAGGGTTTATATAGTATAATAATAAATATCACCTATAGAACACTCTAGATAATAATAAAGTATTCGTCATGCATAATAGATTATTCATATTTATATAATTAAAATATAAAATTAAATTAATAATATAATTTATATATTTTACAGATTACAGCAGAGAGTGAATTTTATGTTGGAGTAAAGTGGAAAGATACAAGAAAAAAGAAAAGTTCAATTTTATTTATAGTTTTCAATAATAAATTTATTTTTATTTTATAATAAATTATAAGTTGTGAACTTAGCAAAGAGATCAACTATGATGGGTGCATACAAAAGAAACAATCAATCCTATTAGATAGATTCAGTTTTAAAATATATTATCATTTTAAAACTATATAAAAGTGTATATAATTATATAAAATATATTTAGATTAAGAGCAGCCCCCTGAATCCCCTATGTTGCCACTTAGGCAAATTCATTAATCAGAGTAGCTTTTAATTAACGATGGTGGTACTGATGAAGAGGGCGAGATATCTTATCAATAATTATAGTAAAATTCTGTTCTAAATAAAGAAAGTAAGAATTAGCATTAATATTACGATGACGGCGGTAATGTAAGCATTCAATAACTATATTATATCATATCTATGTGGTCCAGTATTATGTTATTCTAAGTATCAATAATTGCTAAATTTAAAATTCAAACTCCAGCTATGAATTAGATAACCAAGAGATCAACCCTAAAATTATTAAACTTAGCAGATTCAGAAATATAAATTGAATGCTCCCAATCGAAATAAGTCAATCTTAGAGGTTCTCAAATCACCTAAAGTAGACAGGGGAGCAATAGAAACTTGATCAATTTGATAAGTATTAATGGGGAGTTCATTATTATTTAATTAAACTAAATTTACTTTTAAAAATAATAAAAATAATAAATAGGGGAGGAGTCTGGAATGCTGGTAGATAAATAAAATAGTGCAAAGGGCAATTTATTGGTTAGTAATAATTAGCATGGGAGTAATTTAACAATTCCTACACCTAAAAATAAACAATTAAACTTACAAGTGAATTTATCATATGTTTTAAATACTTAATAAACATCACATATTTTAATTTTTTATAACTATATTTAAGAAATCTATGAATATATAAATTTTGGGGAAAACTAGCAAATATATTACAATCAATAAGATTCTATGAACTAAACTCCTAAAAATCAGCCAATTTTTAGGTCTGCCATAGCTTCTTAAGATAAAAATGGAAGTAAATCTGTATCGCCTGAGAACTCAAATTTAAATGGCAGTTTCTCCAATCATTCTAATTAATGGGATTAATAATTAGAATTTGACATAGCAACAACAATAACATGTTGATACCTTTTTTTCATATTTTCCGAATACAGATCGAATTATTTTTTTTGAACAGAATACATTAATTTCTCTTATTTTTACCCCCAAAACCCCCCTTTTTAATTAAGTCCAGTAAGAATAACATTATTAAAAAACAGAGGATTTCGAAGAAAAATATCAGAGACACGTGTAGTTCAACTATTTTTTTCAAGTACCGAGATATAAGACATTACTTGATGCCTAGATATTGCTGAGAGATGTGCAGAAAGAAATTTAGCAGTGGAAACATAGGAAGCATGTCAGGAGAGCTATTTAGCAAATTGACTCTGCTGATATTCATTAATGATTTATATGTAAAAGAAATGATGAATTTATTGGAGATTTAATAAAAAAATACAAATAATTATTATTATAGTAAATTTATTCTTGATTTATAGATTGTAAGTGGACCTTTTAATGGTCTGGGAGGTACATAAAACAGTAGAAATAAGTTTGGCCTCAGAAATTTAAACTTAAATTACTTATTTTATTATTATTATTTCCCTAAATGCATTAAATTAAATATTTTTGTTTAAATTAAGGGGGTGATACAACTCAAAGTCTTGAGAATCATCAATAACAGCAATACTTTCAAAAACAAAAATTAGAGAAGAGAAAATTGAAAATTGAGGCTTTAGGGGATGAAGAGGAGAAATTATTCATAAGATAATTGAAAACCAATTAATCTGTGATTAACTGAAATATTATTTAGTATTATTTGATTAAGTCACTTCATTAAGAAGTTTATGATGATAGAGCATATTAAAGTTAATTTTAATTTAATAAACTTAATAAAGTTAAGGAGATTGAGTTTAACATAATAATTGATTTCACATTATATTCATTATAAATTTAAATTTTAAATTCAAATTAAAGCAAAAGACTGAAATGGAAAACAATCACAAAATACAATAACTAAGCAAACAACAAAACCAAACCTATCAAACTCAGGATCATCCTAACCCATTCCAGCCAAATCATTAACTCCAACATTCCTAGTTAGACCTTGAAATAGAGCCTCATCAATTCTAAAAAGATTAAAATCAAAATGCTTAAAGTCAGACCTCTTTTTTGAATGATACCCCTAACTTTACTAATTCACATAATCAAATGTTAAACTACTAATAATAACAGCAGTTTGAAATCTAATCCAATTAAAATAGCAATTTACAATCTCAATTTGTTTAGTAGCAACAACAATCTCAGTAAAGCTTGTAAATGAATTCGTAGTAAAATCAAACTCTCTCATCTAGATATCTAAAGCCTGATACTTTTGGTTCTCAATAAAATTCAAATATTGTAGGAATACATTTGAATTTGGAAAATTAAATTTAAATTTATATATTATAAATCAAAATCGTGGCAGTTAAAGTTGACCAAATTGGACGATCTTGGGCTCATTTGATAGAGAATTCAAAATTAGCTGGACTTTATTATTAGCGGTACTATTTTATCTTATCCCTGGAGCGAGATAACTCGACTTTAATTAAACTCATTTAATTTAATTAAATTATACCCCTCACATTAAAGTCGAGTTATCTCGCTCCAGGGATGCGATAAAATAGTACCGCCAATAATAAAGTCCAGCTAATTTTGAATTCTCTATCAAATGAGCCCAAGATCGTCCAATTTGGTAAACTTTAACTGCCACGATTTTGATTTATAATAAATAAATTTAAATTTAATTTTCCAAATTCAAATGTATTCCTACAATAGTATGCAGAATCAATTTTCAGTTCAAGCTGATAATTCAAAAAAGTTTGCAATTGACTCTGATTTGAATATTAATCCAGTTTACTAATCGAATTCCAAGATATCTCTATAATCTCAAGCTACTCAGTAGATCAAAAATGAGAATGGTTAATCAGACTAATAGAAAAATATTCCTTATTTTGTCCTGCCTCTTTACGACTACTTAGACCACGATCTCGCTATATTTTTCAAAGAAACTCTTCAAGACCTCAAGCAAATTGCAGATCGCGCAATCGCCTCTTCAATATTTATAAATGAGGAGAAAGATATGCCACTTTTTTAAAGGTTCTCTGAGAAGTGGTTGAATGACTATGTTATGCCCATGTTTTAAATGTTTGTTACGAAGTTCAAGGAAGGCTAGCTTAGTGGAGAGAAGATGGTTATTCCGAGGTATGTGGAAATGTAGAGGCAATAGATTAATAAGGATTAGAGAATAAGAGCTGCACCAGAGGACTTTAAAATTTAATTGAATTTAAATTATAAATATTATTAGTAATTCAAAATATATCAAAAGATAAATCAACGAAAGCTTTAAAAAAAAAATTTAATTTTATACTATAATAAATTCTAAATAGGACTTGATAGGTTCAAAATCGAAAGCTTAGAAGTAAAATTAAGAATAAAAAGCGATGTCAATAGATCAAGAAATTGAATAGGTTGCCATCGAAGTTTCTTATTTAGAGTTCAAGAAAACTATGATATAGTCTATAAAGAATGTTTCAAAATAATATGAGCAGTAGTATTTAACAAATTAGCAAAATTAACCAAGTTAAACTTTTTAAAATAAGGTTGTCACTTTTAAAGATTTATTATAACTTCTAGAGTGAATTTAAAGTTATCCCAAAAAGGTAAAAATTATTTAAATTTTGATAAACTTTTTTATTGAAAGTTTAGCAATAATAAAACAATACTAACTTCTAAGACTTGCAATTGTTAGAAAAGAAATTAGTAGATGAGTTTAACAAAGCTTTTGACAAGGTCAAAGCTAAACAAGCAAATAAATCCAGCTCTTAAAATTAATAAAAATCTGCATCATTTACTCCTTCAGACTAAAATATTAACAATTCAGGCAGTTTGATTGCAAGGGAACTTGAGAAACAGGAAAAATTAAAGAAAATTGTGCCTTAACCTGTTAAAATAAACGATGGGAATGCAAGTGGTGGAGTAAGTAGTCAAAGTGATAAAATGGGAGTGATGCTGAGAAAAATTTAGAATATTTAACTTGATTGATATTGAAAGTAAATGAAAATAAAGTAGGAAAAATTATAGATATTATAAACGACTTTACACTTTTGATTATTATAATTTTGCAATTTATCTTGATATTTATTCTCAAATTTACTCATTATATATGGAGATGATGAAAGTAAGGGTTAATTTAACATAATTCTTAATTTAAATTAATGCAATAAAGTCAATCAAATTTTATCAATAATAATAATGGGAACAATATTTATTTAATTTATTCTATTACTAATCATTAATTATTACTCACTCTATAATTAGATTAGTTTAAGAGCAGTCTAAATAATAATAATTAAAAAATTGATAATTTATAATGTCAAGATTGCAAGCATGCTTTAAGATAACTACTCAGGATCCTACCTATAACTACGGCGAGGAGAAATGTTACTTGTAAGTCTCAATTATTATTTGCTTTTTAAAGTAAATCTAATCATAAAAACATATATCAATAACTAAAGACTTCAAATTTTTTGGGGTGTGCTTAATATAATGTTTTATTTTATTTTTTAAAAAGAAATAACTTATTCATTCTCATTCACTATAATCTTTTAAAGAAGTAAAAGTATATTAAATTAATGACACTAATCAATCATTTTATTGAATAATTATTATTGAAGAAAATATTATTAGTAAGTAATTAATCCCATAAATTCAATTGAAAATATCTTGGTTAAATCAATTCAGTGAATCTTTTCTTTAAGATCCCAAATATTGATAAGGAAATCTTAAAAGAAAATAAGATTGCCATAATGAAAAACTCAATATCTTCACATATTTAAAAATGTTAACCATTTTTAATTTGTTATAGCTAGATATTGATGGTCATAATGTCTTCTGTTCTTCCTATGATGATGTCTTTTATACTATTACATCACTAAAATTAATATATTAGAACTTCAATTTGCCAAATTATTGAATTAAAATTTACATCTCAATTTTTTTCATAAATAATTTCTATTTGGATTTTGCTAAAATTGCTTAATTTTTGAAATATAATTTTCATTCTTATATAATTGAAAATAATATTTTACCAATATTTATACAGTATAAGTATGCCGGTAATTTTAAGGAATTCTACTTTAACATAAAGACTTATAATATAAAATTAAAAAAATACTTTACTTTTTATATAAATTATAAGTGCTATTAATTGCATTTTTTGCATAAATCGGTAAGATAATAATTTAATACAATGTTTTAAAATTGATTAGCTAATATTTGTTAAGATTACACAATAATTTTGTGATATGATCTTACAAAACTAAAATTTCATTTTTGTAACAAACCTTTATTAATTTGGGAATGAGATTTTTTATTTATAATTTATATATTTTACATAATAAGAACTTTTTATTTTAAAGTTAAATATAGAAACTTTGTAAATTCAAAGTTTATTTGCGAAAATCCACTTACATAATGAATGAAATTAGTTACCTCATATATTAATATTATGTTTAGACGTAGCATTACACTATACAGTATATCCTGATTGGATAATAACATATTCTCTAGTCCTGATGGAGTCTCTACGGTTCTTTGCTATGTTTCTTGTGTGCTACTTTTACTCTTAATTTTAGTTAATGAGTAATCTTAAATATAAAAACCCAGCAATTATGTTGCGATATTTCGAGTGAATAGGCATAGCATGGGGATAAAAAATATTCCAAAAAGGTACCTCGCATCTTACCTACTTCTTTCTAAACTGAAATGACATTGACAAGAGGACCATACAAAGCTCTTAAATTCCATTATATCAAAAGAAGGGCGAAAACTTTTACAAGTCTCACGAATTTTTAAAATATAGTCCCATCCGTGTCTTTTCGCTGAAGTACCTTTAGTATCATAATCTGGATTGGAGAGATTTCTTATCATTGCTTGCTCTGGTTCTCTTTCCATTCCCTTGATTAATTATTTTAGTAAAGTACCATCTTTATTATCCTATCTTTGCTTAGGAATTAAAACTCATAAGGAGGTAAGCTATCATTTGCAATGATTAATTCCCTTTTCTGTTTTTATCTATATTTAAAGCTTTAATAATTAAGGTATTGAGGCCTTTACTTTTTATTTTAAAAACGTTCTTATACTCTTAAAAGTCCACAAATTTCATTCCTTCACATAAAAAATGGTTGATGTTTTTGAGAGTATTTATGGCCATAAATTTTATATGGCAGCTTACTGTATTTGTGTTATCTGAAATGAATTATCTAATTTAATTAAATTTCTCATAGTTTTATACTTATTATATTATACTATTGATATTTAAATTATCAATTTGCGTTTGAAAATAATCGGTTGTTATGTAAAACCTACGTTTTCTTGATGCTTCGAACAAGTGGAGAGCTAGCCAGCTTTGTTTTTATGATAATTGGTATAATTATAACAAGGAATGTTTGGGAATTATTAATAATTAATCAGAAGAGCTAAGTCGTAGGTGTCACAAAATATGACAAAAATATTGTTGGTTCTTAAAGAAAAGCTATCCTTAAATTATGGTAAGTATATTAAGCTATAGAAATCGTTTATAAATAAGCAATTTAATTTTTCTTGATGCTTGATGTATTATAAAAATGTTTATTCATGAATTTAGGATCATAATTATCTCATTTGTGATTATTTCTGTATTCTTTCTCGCCTATGATGTGATAACCTATGAGACAAAAAACTGTGAAGCAATCATCGATAATAAAAAGTTTGCAAATTCAATTATTTGGTTTTTTGCAAGATCATTGACTTATATTTTTTGGGCAATTCCTATAGTATACTTATTTTGGCCTAAGCTAAGAAAGTTTCCAAATAAGCATTAACTTTTCTTGAGAAAAGAAAAGAAAGCCAACAAGAAAAAGTTGCAAAAATTGATATAGAAAAATAAGCTTCTTGGACATCAAGTGTTGAAGGCGCATGAATCTAATATTAATAGCTCAGAAATATTTTTGGATTTACTACACGAAGACTCAAGTATAATTGATTCTTAACTAGTTTCAAGTGAAATAACATATAAATAATTGTGATTATATAAATTAAGTGTTAAATTTTCTTATAGACAACAGCGAACGATGCTTCGTTCATAAACTAGCAAATATTTAAGGCTAATAAATCACAATCTCAAAGTTTCATGAAAAAACACAGTACTATAAACCTTAAATCAAAGCCTTAAGTTTAATAGCCTAACGACTTAAACTCTACGAATTCCTAAAAATTTCAAATTTCAGATGCATCTCTAAAGTATAAGCCAAAAATTAACTACGATAGAAAACTCTAAAATCATTCAATCAATGCATACCCAGAGAGTATGAATAGTGGAACTGATAAATCTATGGATTAATCAAATGGTACAGCAGAGAAAATTATCAACAAAATTAAGCAATAACATTAACACGACAATAGCGAAATGAGTGAAGGCGACTCACAAGACATATCTTTCAACACTTTATCTGCAAATCAGAGTCGTATAGACACTAAGCAAGTTGTCGAAGATTTGATAAGTTCTAATAAAAGCATTAATACAAAATAAGTTATTGAAATTGGGCTCTATAGGGATATATGTTTTTACATTTATACAGGGATAAAAGAGCATAAAAGTTTTACTATAAACTGGATGGTACCAATCCCCGGTATTAATTTCTGTTTAGCTAGCATTAATTAATAATAATTATAAGTTATTGAAAATCTTGCAGAAAAAAGCATGAAGTTTCGTGAGCCACCTGCAGTTCTAGATAGTCTACTTTTAAAAACAATTACATTTTTATTCTTTATGAAAAATAAGGGCTAATTTACCATAAATAGTGTGCTTTATTGAATTTAAACTCTACCTAAGAGCAAAAAAGGCAATTCAAATTAACCGAATTCAATATCGTCTAATAAATTCTTCACTTAACTCTAAATTTCAAGAAACAATTAAAATTCAGAGTAATAAGAGGAAATAAATCAATATAAAATCAGGGATACATTATCTTAAAGTATTGCAACCTAGTTTAGTAAGAGATTGTTAATTAGATTTAGAGTTAATTTTCTAAAAATATTTTTAGCAAAATATAAAAAAGAGTGCCTAAAATTTATGTGTTCTGTCTTAATTTTTTTGATTTTTAAACAATTACTATAAAAATTTAACAATATCGAGTGAGATATTGCGAGATATTCTCCTATTTGTGAGTAAATACTTTTATTGTATTAGTAAGAGAATCAGTGAGCAGAGTGATTTTTGAAAATAAAATATATAAATGTCTAAATAAATTTAATTTAAGGTATATTAGCATGCTTATTAATAATAGTTCTTCAATTATAAACATTTGATTGCAAATACTTAAACTTTTCCTATTTTCTTATAAAATTTATATGAAGAAATTTTATTAAGCTCGAGCAAAATTATTCTTATTTAGAATCAAAATAATAATTATAAATAATTAAATTGGGTATTATTATAACATTTAATTTTATAAATGTATAAACTTTATGATTGTTTCATTAGCGCACAATAGGGGGACGCAACCTACGCAAAATGTACCTTGTAAAGTAGTAAAGAATAGTTTCATCATAAATTTACTTTATATTCAAAATTTTATTCAAATTATATGTAGATCTTGAAATCCAATGCTTTTATATTGATTAATTTACTAATATTTTATATTATAGTTAAACCCTGATAGTGCTGTTCTCATTAATGCCTAAAAAGTAATTAATTTGATAAAAAAATGAGATTTATATTATGAATTAATCAACTATTGACAACTTATTTTAGTTTTTGTGAGTTTTTTCTAAAAATCCTTAATATTCACTCCAAATTATTTTTGTTAATAATTTATATTGAAGGATTTATTTGTGAAATTTTATATAAACTCATCTAAAATTTTCTGCTAATTTATTTCTCAATTAATGATAATACTTTTTATTCTGACGCTTTTTATATTCATTGTTGAAATAAAAAGGCATAGCTATGCGAAGTGCAAAACATTCAGAAAAGTTAAAACTTGGATTTTAATTGTTTGCCTGCTTTTTCTAGCAAGTAAGTTTCTTAACCCATCCATTATTTATTTTAACTAATAAGATCAAAAGAAATAATTTATTGTATTTCATGATAGAAAATGAATACGTATTTATCTTTTTAACAAAAGAAAATTGTGATATCAGCAAGCCATTATATCTTTATCTTATTTTATTACTTCAAAGTAAAAATATCAGTTTCTTCTATAACAGTTTCATAACTATGATTTACTCAGGATTCAATGAATTAACAACTCTATTTATATGCAACTTGTTTAATTAAAAATACATATTATAGATGTGATGATTCACTACTGCGTTTACAAGCATTAGCAAGCAATTTACTCAGTGATTTTTATGGAAGTTTGCTGATTCTTTATATTCTTCTTGGTGTGCTACTATATGTGCAAGAAAATAACTTGTATACTCCCATCTAGATCTAAGTGGCTAAGATTCCTCAAGATATTCTTATAAATTATTATCTATAGCCCCAATTTTCTCCTTTTATGAAGTTTAAATGAAGAAACACTGAATAGATGTTTACGTATAATAGTGAATTTTATGCATTTAGTTAATTCTTAGTTGTTAATCTGGTGTGGCTGTGCGTCGGCTTAGTCATAGTGGAAATATAAATTGGCTATACAACTCTTTAAAAACATTCACTATGCGACACGTTTCTCTTCCTGATGATTAGAAGTGGAGGGTAGCTAGTCAACTTAATTTTCTTCATCCTTGGAATTTTAATTACTAGGAAAATCTTGAGCTTTCACGGTTAAACGACTTATGAAAAATAGGAGCTACGGAAATCTTATATACAGGCTCTGAATAAATATATCTATTAATTTTAGAGGTAGATAAAAACCTTAATTTTTAAGATTATAGCATATTTCCTTTAATAAGTTATAATATTACTGAAGTCCTTATGGTACCAATACTATATATTTTTACTTTTATTTTAGGATAGTAATTCTGACCTTTTTAATAACATGTATATACCTGCTTGCTTACGATATCCTTGAATATTTAGTGCCTAATTGCGACATCGTAATCGGAAACCCTCTTGAAAACGATATATTTTGGTTTTTTTCTCGATCCATCTCTTAATACCTGTGGATGATTCCATTAGTTTACTTATTCTGGCCTACTCTAAAATCAAGTAAAGCTAATAATTTTTTAATTAAATATTTGGTTTAATTATAATATTAAAATTCAATTGATAATTGGTAAATTCCAATTTGATTATCTTCCCCCCTCCCGTTATTATTAATGGTTCAACGTTACTAGAAATAGCTTTAACTAAAAATAAAAATAATTTAGAAAATACTTAGTCATCATCAGACCTTGGTGGATTCAGTAGTTCCTAAAATACTCTCCTCATAAATAGAATGAAGAATACTTACAGCGATAACAGCTTATAGTAAAGATCCCTCAATAAAATAAATCATACTTAAAATTCGAGACTTAGAGATGCAGAAATTAAAAGCTCTATCATTCATTGCAATTCCAAAGTTAATACAATGATTTTATATATAAATAACAGTTCCAAAATTACTTATATTTAATGTGATTAGCTCATTGGACGAAGAACTGTCAGATGACGATGAAATATATCAAACTTCCACTGGCTAATTTCACTTGACTACTCAGCAATCTTCAAAGAAAATAATTATCATTAATAATCAAAAGCCAAATAATAACTCATTAGTATATAATCCAATGGCCACTCAAAACCCTCATGCCTCTACTTCTAATTTGCCTTATATGCATTAATCTAATAAAATTTATGTTGAAAATAAGAGAAGCAGCTAGCAATAATTAAAAATATTAAGCGAGTTGATATAAATAAAAAATGAGTTAACATTATTAAATGAAAAAAATAATAATTTTAATACTAAGCAATAACAGAGATAAAAAGGGATGGGAGGTATGATTTTAGGATTTGGAATGAATAACTAAAATCACAATAAGTTTAAAATTATAGTAATTTGTAATTAATAATACTAATCCTGAAATTAGGAGTATTATTTTTATAATAAATTCCTCACAATAATTAGGGATTTAGAGGAACAAATGTTATAAGCACGACATCTCATCAGAGTATAAATATGGATGATCATGGAGATAATGACACAGATGTTTTCAATCAAAATCTCACCACAAAAAACAGCCTTGTTTGAGAAATGTCTAAACTGAATGCTGAGTCAAGATTAAGTTTTAAACATCCAAATCATAAATCATAATATATTTTATCGAATAGTATTGACATAGTTTTTAAAAAAATTTATTAAAATTGAATTGTAATTTTAATGATAAGTATATTTTCCAAAAAATTATTGATAGAAAGTTAAGATTATCTTTAAAAATTATGTTTTATGGTATTTTAAATTTTTTTTAAAGATAAAATTGTCTATATTTATTCAAAAAATATACTTTATAATTCAATTTCTCTGCAATCTCAACCGCCAAAACAAAATCTAATGTCACCTATAAATATATAACTTATTATATTTAATAATTTCTTTTAATTTTAATCTTTACTACCATAAAATTAATATTTCTCAACAATAAGATTATTAATACATATATTAAAGTATAATAATATAAATCTTTTAAGAAATAATTTATCTATATAATTTTTCCAATATATAACACTTAGAAATAAATAAAACGGCAATTAATGAATGTTTTAAAGTAAATTTAATAAATTAAATTAATTAAAATATTATTGAATCTATCTTTTTAATGGTTTGGATAAAGGACTGCTTCGAAATAGCGACGTCAAAGGAAGAACACAATTAATTAATCACATTGACTTGATGCTCTTTGTAAGTGTTTTAACTATTTAATTGCTTATTCCATAATTATACAATAAAACCTGTTATTAATTGAAATAGGTTCAGTTGAATAACATAAAATATTTTTTTTTACAATTAATGACATGTAATAATATAGATATCTTTTGATAAGTTTCATGGCACTGTGTTTATGCATAATTTTAATTTTACTATTTCTCATTGAAATAAAAAAGAAAAATTATGATAGAAAAGCCTTTTATCAACTCAAATCTGTGATACTTATTTTAGGTGCAGTCTATTGTTTTGGTAAGATTGGTAAATTTATATATATATTAATTTGTCCTAAGATATTTATAATGAATTTAAATATTTTGATATTTACAGTCTCTGAAAAGCTATTATTTTTTATCCTAATTAATTTGGATTCTCAGATTTTAACAATCATATAATATAGATGTGATAATGCACTACTTGTTCTTTTCCTATACAATCTTGACTTTCTCTTTTATATTCTTGGAGCTGACTAAATTTGCTCTGATCTTTATGATAAGCTATTTTTACACAAGTGAGGCAGCTGACTTATTACCATCGAAGCAATTCTGGCAGAGATTTATGCAAATTATACTTATATTTGGAATGATATTTGAGGGGTTCTTTCTTATAGCTTTAATTAAAAATTAAGATTTTTACTAATTAACTAACATTTTTATGGGATTTTAGTGGATTTTTTAAATAATTTTAAGTGAATTAATCACCATAAAATGTAAACTATTTATAAAGTTGTTTTTTATTTTATGAAAGCTTTTATTGTGAAAAGAAGTTTGTCTGATGTAACAAGTATGTGCACAGATCCCTTTTTCATTATCTTAAGATCTGGAGGGCAAATTATGATACTAGTATTTCTAATCATTGGAATATAAATCACCAAAAAGGTTATGCATTTCTAGAGAAGCACTGAATATGAAAAGACTAAACAACTTAAAGAGCAGTTCAAAGCGCTTAAAAATCTATGGTAAGTTTTATCAATAAATTATCAAAGCATTATCTACTAGACTGAATTGATTAACGTATTAATAATTAATTACAAAATATAGGATAGTGATTATAAGTTTCTTATTCAACGCTTTATATTAAATAATATACGACAGTATTATATTCACATAGTCTCATACTACACATACCTGTGACTTGATTTTCATTAATTTTGGCTTGACTGAATTCGTATGGTTCTTCTCAAGGTGTGTCACTAATAAATTTAAATAATAAAAATTTGAATATCAATAAAACATTGAAATATATAATTTACTAACATTTTCTGGCATATTCCAATTATCTACGTATTTCTACCGAAATTGCTATTTCGTGATAAACATATAATTAAAGAGCACAGGACTATTAATTTCAGTTATAAAATTTATAACTATAAATAAACTTTAATTTTAAATAAAATATGAAATTATTGATTTAATTGAAATTAATGCAACAAATTCAATTGAAAGAACTCCCCTTGACACTCGCCACTCTAAAAACAGCTAGAATGATTCTTTACTTGATAATATTGAGGATGAGTCTATTGACGATGAAGAGATATAAAAATAATTATTTTTTAAAAATTAATAATACATATAGAATAAATGTTGATTTAAGAGATATTCTTTGAAAATAATTACTATTAAACACCCACTTCTCAAAACTAAACTAACAACGCAGCCAAGAGAAAATAAACCACCCACTAAAATTTATATAATTAGAATTTACAGTAAGACACTAGGTAGATATCTCTTCAGAATTATATTGGCAATAAATTTGCTATCGTCAATAACAACCAGAGAACTAGTATTGTAATAAATAATTTTATTATTTTTATTATTATAAATATTACGACAATAAATATATATAGATTTGGAAATTTATAATTAAAGTTTAATTTCTAACAATATAAATATGGATCATGAAAACAGGCCAAGTCTAGATTCTGAATTTTGACCACAAAAATTGCATCAAATAAAATATTTAACGCTTTATAATATAATAATAAGTATATATAGATGTTTAAATTATTTAATTTCTTACAATACATTTTATTCACAAATTGAAATAATATTATCGATGTGTAATATAGTTTTTACAACTTTATAATAATTATCTGAATTAATTTAATACAAAATTTAAAATATGATGATAGCAGAAGGTAACTTTAAAATCTTTGATAAATTTTATATTCGAAGAAAAATTATTTTGGGAAGTTTATAAAATAATAACATTGATTATGTGAAATTCTTTTTAAATTTTAAAAGAAAACTTTAAGATTTTATTTTATTTTTTTATTTCTAGATAATTGCATTTAAATTATAAATTATACTTATTTTTTAATAAAACCCCAAGAGTAATTTTTTAAGCAATCGTGAGTATGATAAATTAATAAATGAACTCTAATAAATTTAATAACTGAAAAAAGTGAAACCACATTAGGGGAATTGCAAAAGTGGGTGGAAAGTGAAATTAAAAAGTGATTTATAAACCCTTAATTTAAACTATTAAACGATTAAATATTTTTAATTACAAAACATGGCAGACTTTGTTGCTGTCGACTCTTTCAGCTAACATTGAGCTAGTGGGGCGACCTTAAGGTCATTTTGTAGCCCTTCGAAATCTAGGGGGAACTTGGGCGCTCGGGGCACACAGCACACGCCCTGGCGAAGTTGCGCGCTGCGATGATAGGAAGCATTATCCATTAGCAGGATGGAGTGGGCCCTCCCGTCTTTGTCTTGCACATCCAAATGCTAAATGAGATCCACCATGAAGACCAAGAAGGTGTGGGAGATAGTGCAACCCACACTCACATTGAAGATGAAGGTACCCCGATTGGAGGCAGCCGCGGTTATACAGAGGCGGCTGATGCGTTTCTGCGAAGACTGGACATTTTGGCTGCCCTTGGCGATCCAGGAATGGCTGCGATTATCAGTGTTCTGGATGATGGTCTCGTCGATGTTGTAAAACCCCGTAAGTAAAAATAGCTACGATTTTTAAGTAATTTATAATGAGAAATACAATATTTATTGTAGAGAATATATCAATTGAAAATTTAAATTATTAAATAAGAGGGAAAAATGTAGTTAGTAAAAATTGGACTGCTTCATTTGTTTTCAACTATCTCTGTGTTTAAATATGTTATTGATTCATTACCTACCGAAGTAAATTTATCCCTGCTATTGTGTGGTCTTGAGAAAATTTCTAAAAATCTACTTTTTGGGAGCATTTTTTCCATTATGTCATAAAGTTGATCTGGCTTTTGACTGCCTTTTCTTACTTTTTCAATTATAACATTCTGTAGGTTGTGAGTTAGAGTCCTTTCTTTGAGCTTCTCGAATCTTTCATTAGATTTTGCAACAATACAAAACTCACAATTATGCTATAGAAAGTAGCCAATTCCTTGATAGAGTGATAAATCCTCACTAAGCTTAATCCAAACAATTAATTCGACTCTTTTGTAATTGTTTTATTTTAAATATTCTAGTGTGACCTCAAATTTCTTGTTAGTTACCCATATAAATAAAAATCCATTCTTTTGCAATTTCATTAGTGGAATTGATTCAAATATTTCTTTATCTTTCATAACTGGGTAACCTAATTCTAAAGCAGTCTCATCCCAAGGGCTGTCACTAAGAATCCCATCAAATCTGTTGCCTAATTCATTCTTTTTGTTCCTCTTGCATAATGAGTCCCACAGCCTCTTATCTTTAACGCATCCTTAATACTATTATTATTTATTGTTATACCTAAGCCACCCCCATTTTTTCTTCTTGATTTTCATATCTTATGCATTAAGTAAATCATAAGGATGAAGAATCTACTTTTTCTTTGAGTTTACAGTTTCGTACTTTTCTGCTTTTTTTAATTGCTTTCTTATTCTCTTTTTGCATACAATATCATTCAGTAATAAAGTTTGAACTTTTCCATCAAGCTCTTTTCTTAGAGCAATATTTTCCACTTTAAGAGTCTCTAATTTTTCAGTGAATACTTTTTCTAAATTAGCATAAAACTTCTCAAATGAAAATTCTTTTTCATTCTTAAAGTTAGTTTTAAATTATAGTTCTAATTTTATTCTATTCAATTTGTTTTTCAGTTGCTTTTTCTGTTTATGGCAATCTTTATCTTTGCATCTAGCTACTGTTTATTTTTCAACTCCAACAGATTATTTTTTTAATTAATTAAACCATTTATTATCACATATTTTGTATGACTCCTGAACACTATCAAAATTAATAACATTTTGTTAACCTCCTCTTTTGATAGTCTAGCGACTTTTATATTCGGCCCATTTTTTTTCCCACCCAATTATTGGACTGTGACTCTTTTTAAAACTGGTAAACCATAAGTTAAACTCACTAACACTTTTAAAGTTTCATCTGAGTTAATCAACTTGGGAGTTTGAGAAGCCATATTTGTATTTAAGTTTTGGCACATTGTCAAATAAGTTTATTTTTCTACTTTTGGATTTTTTGTTACATTTTAATTCTAATTCCTAAAAATCAAGCTGCTTAAGCTCGGAGACACAATATTCCTTATTTCCACTCTGGCTCAATTTAGGTTCTTGCTATTAAATAGTTTATGATTAATTCAATACTTAAATATCAATTTTTGTCTCATTAGAAATTTGAGTATTTTATCTATAATCTTTTGAAGGCTAGTTTGAACGCTTCCCAATATCTTTGAATATTATTTTTTGAATGTTTTAAATTGGATCAATTAAATGATCTATTGAGTCATTAGTGCAAATTGTAGACTGAATCTAATTATCGTGTTAGTGTTAAACTTTATTGCCAATAAATTTAACTATTTTTAATTGGCCCTTTTCATCTATTGATCTTAAGCATAGATCAGCAAAGCTTAGAAATTGACTATCTGTGAATTAATTATTAATTTCATCAGTTTGAGCGTGGATTATGTTCATGTCTAAAGTTACTATTATTATTTATTTTTATATAAAATAGTGTATATAATAAGTTTCGCAAAATAACTTTTGAATATTCAAAACTTTTCCTCTCTCAAAATAAAGTTAATTAAACAAGTTCAATCTAAGATTTTAAATTATGGATGATATAATTTTTTTCTCTAAAAGCAATAATTCAACAAATAAGATTGTAAATAAAATTATTTTTAAACTAAAAATACGTAAGTTTTGTTTTATTTATTATTTAATAAAAGTTTTAGAAAAGAATTGAATTTTCAGGGATCCTCTTAAATGTGAACAGGAAAGAAACATTAGGTAATTTTTAATGGTTATAATTATTAATTTCAATTATTTAGGATCCTAGAATGACAAGTCATTGATGAAATATTAGAGTTTTGCGAGCCAACTCGACCCCGCAAGCTGGTTCTGGCTGTTGTGTCTTAAAGACACTGGGGTGCTCTGCTGATCAAGAGTTTGCTTGCAACTCTGTTTCCATCATTGATGGTTTTCAGTGGAGCTTGTAAACAAAATAAATATCATAACGTCAAATAAAATTCAAATTACAAATTATCAAATAACTATGATGAAGTAAACACCCTCTCTCACTTTGGATTTAAAAAAATTGGCTAAGAATAACTATAAATCAAGTAGATTATCACTGATTCAAGCATTTAAGATTGGCTAATAACAATTCTGTAAAGTATAATAAAAATCGTATATAAGTAATAAACAGCTCAAGAATTATTATTCTTAGGAATTAGAAATTGTTCATAAATAATACTTTAAGTTTAGAGTGGGGAGTATTACATGAATGAGAGATACTGGTATTTACAATGATCATGGATATTTTTCTACAAAATCATTTGGTAAGTTAAATTTTTATTGCAGAGTAAATATTATGGTATTTACTAAATATTGACTACTGATTAGCTGTATTATTTTATTTTTATGTGATTTAATCATATTTGAATAGGAGAAATTTGAATATAAGGCACGCTCAAGTCTTTCTAATTAAAGGCTTTCTCAACAAAAAGTCTTAATTTTTAATCAATGGATTTAATATTTACTATGAAGATTTAACACCTTTAGATGGAGAGTTTATTAAAAAAAATCTACTAAAGATTAAGGGAAAGCTTTTTTTGGCAATCTTTAAAAAATTTTGTAAATGTAAGTACAAAAATAAAATTTACGACTAAAATGTTCTTAAGTTTAATCATTTTTATTTAGAAACCTCATTCAAGAGCTAAATAAGATATCAATGATTAGCTCACGATTTAAAAGAAAATAATAACTGAACAATAATCAGATGAAGCTCAAGTATTTACTAAATAGGATGAATTTTATGGTAATAATTTATTAAGCAATCAAAATAATAACAAATCACCCCAATAATTAAAGAATCTCTGAGATGCTACACAAATTTAAGCAACCAACTAAATTCTAAAGCAATAGTAGTTGCATGAATGAAAGTGGTGGATCAAAGTCAAGAATACTATTAATTTAAGCAATTATCATTAGCAACATAAAAAGATTCAATTTAAAGTGGAAGTAAATGTGATTTTATCAAATGTCTTGCATTAAAATATATTTTGGGGCGTGAGACAGAGAAGTTAAGAAGGATTTGCACACCCATGAAAAATTGAGCTTTGAGATCATGCTTGCTACTTTAATAATCAAATTTTCTCTTGCCCTAAATGAAAATAAACACGAATGAAGCTGTAATTACCTAAGTCGATCAAATTATCCATCCGGGAAACTGAGATGTTTTTTTACAAATGCAAACAATTTCTCGATAGGGGCTAAATCAAATTGATAAGGGCCTAAAAACATCAGTGGGACTCTAAGAGCTTTCAACGTTGAGATTGTAATTCTACTGCGGGGGTATGTCGCATTGTCAAGCATTATAACTGTATGCTCTCTCCAATCATTATTCTCTTGATCCAGACGCTAGCAAAGCTTATAAACAAACTAAATAAGCGTTTAACTGTTGTTCCCACCTGAATTGACAGTGAAGAAGACATCACCGCGATTTGAAACAGCAGCAATTATACTGACTTAATTTATGCGAATTAGACGAGTGCAAAATGTTTTTTTCCCTTTGTAACCCCAGGACATTCTAGAATTGTTAAATTGCTATAAACTACTTTCATCAATGTTAATTATAGTTTTCCCTGATTTGAGCTACTCCACAAATGCTTTGGAAGAAAGCTATCTTAAGAGCTTCTGTTTCAATAGATTTGACCTGGGATCTAAGTTATAGACTTTCGTGTAACTAAGATTTAATTCCTTCTTTACCAGCGAAGTGAGCCACACTCTTGAAACTTTTATACTAAACTTTTTAAATAAAAGGTTTTTCAACTACTCTATTGAAGGGAACTTAGTTTTATCTGTTAAATAGGAAATGAGAAATTTATGGAGGCAACTTGGAATACGTCTGGACTTTGGAGTTTCATTAATTGATGGATTCTATCCCTCAGTCTTAGCTTTACTAATGAAATTTTTTACTCGGCTAGAGGGAAATTTAAATCTTCTTGACAAAGATTTAATTGAGCAGCCTTCCTCCAAATAAAGCCTTGCTACTTTAAAGTCCAAACTTTGAGTCATAGTATTGCTAGAATTAAAAGTCAGATCAGGTGCATCTTGCGTGCTGAGGATAGGATCATCAATATTCAGCATTTCCATTAGCGCTTTGGTCTCTGATTGAAGAGATCCGCCTTCTTCATTAACATTAATCGCGCACTTTCGAAAAATTTCGAGAAGCTCTTGCTCTTATTTTATACTTAACTTTGGATTGGGTTTATGCTAAAATAGCAAGTCGCAAGTATCCTTTAACACCTAGAATATTTGGCTTGAAGATAATGCAGATTTTCAATCAATGCTCAGCCCCAAATCTGCTAAAACAAGTCTCAGATCAATAAGCAATGTATTGCACTAGCCAGGTTCAGAATTTTAAAATTTAAGCTAAGTGTAAGTCTCAATCATGCTGTAGTTGTAGTCGTCAAATGCAACATCCTCTGGACTAACAGCAACTCCAGTTAACAAAACAGTTGATCTCGATGTAGAATCACGGTTAATGATGTCTTATGTGGCTTAGGACTATGAATTTTATTCCTCTACCTCTTAATCTAAAATTTCAGATCTTTCATCGAGCGTTTGGAAAAATTAACGCAAATCTTGCTGCCTTAGTTCCATATTAAATAGAATATAAATATTGGACAGAAAATTAATTCACTTGTGGAGAGAAGATTAATCTATATAATAAGTAATTTAGGGAGGACATATTTACCTTAATTTAGAAATTTATTAATAATAATTAATAAATATATTTTTGCTACAAGGTTCCTCAAGATAGAGAAGGTAGGAATATCAATTTCAATTAAACAATTAGTTTAGAATGGAGAATTCACTTCAAGCTATAAATGTCAACTAAGTTAGAGAAAAAATAGGGAGTAAGAAAGAGCTCTACGATTTCTTGACTTAAGAGTGTGGTGCATACCTTCCAAAGATTAACTGTTCTAACATTTACTTTTTCAAGAGCATAATTACTGGAGAAAAAGAGGTATGAACAAATGCTATTCATCAATTATAGTATTTGAAAAGGTCAGAAATAATGATAGCAGCTGTCCCTCAAATTGAAGGCCTTACAGCTGATGATTTTTTAGATTACGCTAAAGGAAAACCTAGCTTGCTCAAATACCTCCCAGATCAATGCGACTGGTTGCATCTTGATAAAAGGTGGATTTGCGATGTTCTTCTTTCACTTGATAAAGACGGCGTGAATCAAATGATACATGATGCAAAATTTAAGAGGCGCCAGAAGCTTGATTAGTCTTAGAATCTATTGGTTCACATGAGGCCGGAGTTTGCGGATGCTTTGTCTAACTCACTCAACTTTAGTGGTAAATATTTATGCTGTTTAAATTCCTTCAGTTCATAAGGGACGATCAGCTCATCTGATTAAGTAGACATCACAGAGAAAGCGAAGAGCAAATGAGGTTGAAGAGGTTAAAGGAGAAGAGCAAGCGTTGCGAGGCAGCAAGTAGAGATACCTGTAAGAAAACAAACGAATGCGTGATGAATTCAACCAAGTTCATGAGTAAATGAACGAGCTGCACGAATACAAATCTCTAGTCCACTAGTTGCATGAAAGAGGTGTTATAGATGATGAAGGAAGAATTAGAGACGGAAACTAGAATGATAGAATGCTATGATTTTAAATGCATCTATGACATAAAATAAAAATAAATTTAAAAAGTTTTAATCTCACTTTATCAAAAATTATTCAATCCTCTTTGCTCGATAAGATTGAGCTTTGATTCGTTCTTTCAAGTTTACAAAATAATGTCAAATTTTCAATTTAAACTTTAAACATCATCCATAGCCTACTTCTCTGAGTGGGTCCTTTTTCTTAAGTTGTTTACGGATGGAATCTTAAACTTCTTCTTTTCTTATTGTTTGTAAATAAGATTCTCCTTGAGACATTGCTTCATTTGTTTACCTGATGCTAGGTCAACCTTTTCTACACATCCTGCCTATGTTTTATAGTTGAGCTTGATGTCTCTTTTTTTAGGAGTACACTGAATACTTCGACCACCATTTTGTTTCATTTTAAAACTGGCTTCATCTTCCATTTCGGTTAGAAGCCTCTGAGCAGAGAGAGATTTTCTTGAATTTTTTCTCTTTTATAATCTGTCGATTAAGCTTTGTTCGACAAGGAAAGCATCTATTGTCTCTTTTGAATCGAAGTTTTCTTAGAGTCAGAGATACCGTTGGGTGCTGTTGTTCCTTACTAATAATGCTCTAAGATTCATTCT
>ARYC01021500.1:0-30381 GCA_000711775.1 Oxytricha trifallax
TTAAACTTATTGATTATATATTTGAGATTTTGTCCAAAGTAAAGTATACTTCTCGTTTAAGCTACCGTCCAAACATTCCAATAAACAGAGACATTAGAAATATTCTTTGATTAGGAAATATCATATTTACCAAGTACCTAAACTGAAGTTAAAGTTATTCAGCTAAACAGCAACCAAACAGTGTGCCTCATTTAGAGGTTCTTCTATAAGGGCTTTGAATGATTCCATTTTTTAAAACTTACTTTATTTAGTTTAAATTATTACAAGAGCTATACCCGAGCATAAAAAGTAATTCTATTAATTTTTTAATTAATATACACTATAACTTTTCTAAATTCTTTTCTCAATTTGAAAATTGACTAAATACTCCAATTTCTCATAAAACTTAAATTATTTTAACATAAAATTATGGGTTTTAAGCAAGCTAACAACATTCTACCACAAAATGCAATTGGAAGTGTGATTTCGGTGGAATAAGGTTTTTCTACACCCAAAAAGTCTATGTCAAACGAACCTCAACCTTTCAACTATGTGAATAGATACTAGAATTCGACTGAAATGCTAAAAAGTTTGAATTTGAGTAAAAATGTTTTATCTGAATAAATTGATGGTCAATCAGCACCTAAGGATAAAACTCAGGAATTAAACTCAAATAATTGCTTTATAAATATTTTTATTAAGGATATATTTTAATTATTAAAAATCTAATTTAATTACTTGGCTATTATAAATTAATGACTTTCATTAACAATATTATCTGGAATTTAATAAAATAAAAATACTTGAGTTGTAAATTTCTAAAATTGACAATTTTATAAATGAAAATGGAACTTAACATAAAATAAGTTATTATAAGTAATGTGTAAATTAATATATCTTAATATTCTAATCAACAATTTTAAAAATGATAATTTTTATTATTTTTATTGAAAAAGCTCCTTTATATAATATTCTTTTTTTGTGTAATGTTCAACAGAAAACATTTCTTCTCAATTTAAAATTTTAATTATAATACTTTTTAAATTATATCGATGATAAAGAGATTAAATTTTATATAAAATTTAACATAAAATTAGAAATTTAAGGTAATTCTCTATAATATGAATCAAATTTATTTTCAATATTTTCCCTCAATAGCAAATAATAAATAAGAATAAACTGGAAAACTTATAAAGTTCATAGTAATTATTGTTCAAAATTAATAAAGCATACCTTAGAATCATTTTTTTTGATTAAAAAATAATAAATACATAAAAATTTAGGTTTTAATTGGCTGCTAATCAAATTACTAAAATTGTATAAATAATATATGATATTAAATAAACAATTATAATAAATTCATATATATATATAAAGTTATTTGTTAATTATTTTTGAATTAAAATTGCTGGAAGTACAAATCAACAAAGAAATGTGAAAGAATTTGATCATAAAAGTTATGGAGTTAATAGAGATGATATTAAGAAGCCAGGATTTGACGATTACTATGAATGAAGTTGAGATATTTCAAGCACTAGACAAATAATATTTTAATAGTTTTTATTATTAAACAAAATTCGTTTTAAAAGTATAATTACATATTTGATAAATTTAAACAGCAATTCCCAATGCTTTATTTATATAGTACATATTAAAGATTAAAGAATAGATCTTTTAAAGATATTTAACTATTATAGAAGTAATTACAGGATCGCAATAAAATTATTCATTAATTATTGATTTTAAAGTATTTTATAATATCATAGTAATACATTTAATTTTTTATAGACTTTGATAATGGAGATTAAGGAATATTTAATTGTTAGAGATGGTGGGAGAGATGAAGTATGATATATGAGCAAAAGGTTTATGAAACATGAGTGATAGAGATGTCAGGGAGGGTTCCTCCAAGATTTGTTTGACTTCATTAATTTGCAAAGCTCAAAATATATTTAAAAAATACTAATTAAATTAATATATAATTTAAAATAACTCTTAACTAATTAGTGTCAAATAATAATTAATAGTAATGAATAAAAAATAAGATTTATTGGTTTTAATGGCGCAAATCACTTCGTATATTGATTAAAGTTCATTCTAATATCTTTTGGCTGGAATATATGAGAGAACACAATGAAGCACATTCCTATTTCTATTAATAAGAATTTTAAATGAATTAAGTAAATTGTTTTTCTTTAACGAGACTATCAAAGCAGAAGTGAGACAATTTTACATCAGTGTGAGAATTTTATAATCATAATTATATTAATCTTTTTATATTTAAAACAGTGAGAAAGCTTTCTAACCCCCTTCAAAGAGACTATTAGTTACATTTCTTGTAAAGAGTCAGAGGTTAATTTGACGACAGAAGACTTTTCTGTTTGATTTTGTTCACCACAACAGATTTCTTTCCAAGAATAGATTTGAATAAATATTTTTTAATAAATAACTATATATTAATTGTCTCTGACTGAGAGTTGTTGCCATAATTTCCCCAGTACCACCACTTTGACATTTTAAATTTTAATTAATTTAATAAAGTATAAATATAAAAATCTAATTTAATATCACTTCGTATATTCACATTTTAGATATTTTCTCTTATCGTTCTGCCTGCTATTAGCATATTTTTTTAATAAAATTATTTTTGTATTTTATATATTATTAGTAAATATTGATTTAATAAAATTAGAGAGTTTAATTTCATCTTTTATTAAGTTTTATGCCTTTTTAAATTACACCAACTTCTCATTATCCATCTTAAATTTGAATCCAGAATAAAATTTAAGAACATTAAGTTGATTATAATAAATAATCATTATGATACATCTATTAAAACTGTGATTATCTTTCAATTATATAGTGTAATTCCTTTATTTAAAACCATTTTAAGCACTTAAGTTATCAAAATATGATACATGCAACACTTCTGAATGTCTTATTTTATTTATTTAATTAATCCCTGTGTTTTACAATTAAGATTGCTAAAATATATTCCCCTGAGATTGCAGTTATTATTGTGTGTCTTCTAAGATATAAATACTTTAATTTTGTGTGATCGTTTATTAATCTTAATTGACTATTTCATCTTAAATTAATGTTTGATACTTCATGTCTGAGTTAATTTGAGATTATTAAGTTTTATTTCTTGAATATCTTTATACATTTAAGTGAATTACTCTAAGCTATAAAAATCCAAAATGCTTTTGAAATTCTTTTCTTATAAAGATATACCCATTTATTAGGTTTCTTATATATTCTGATTCTATAATAGAGACTCATAGTCATCTCTATGTAAAGTGGTTTATTTTCTAGCATTCAGGTTTTGAGGTTGCAACTTAATCTTAAAAGTATTAATTTTTCATAAAAATAAATCATCATATACTTAGTAAGTTCTTTCTTGAAACACTAGAAGTTAATTATAGACAATATGATGGCCAGTATTCCATATATTGATATATGTCCTCCAATAGTTGATAAAGAAGTAATGAATTGCTTTGCCTTTAGAGTTACAGCATCAACAAGCCCTTTCGATTGATAGTCAACTTTATTAAATCTTATTGTTACAGTTGAATCATTTCTTATAATTCTCTTATAACTATTTTATTCTTAAACTAGGTCCAAGTCATGAAAATTTAATTAAAAATATAATTTAAAATAGTAGTATGTATTAAAGTTTGCGTTTACTATACCAAATATAGAATCAAAACCCCAAAACCCTTTCAGTAGTTTGATTGAGTTTTTGATTGATGAAAGTAGACTATTAATGCATGCTTTATTAGGGTTTTAATAGGGTTTATGTAGGGGTTAATGTTTAAATATAAGTAATTTAAGTCAGAATATGCGAGGTTTGGGACCAGTTTATGACAGTGAATATATAGATTTATTGTTTAAGTTGCGTTATGGATGTGATGAATATAATGATCAACTCAAGCCTATCCTTAATTACACGTCTATAGCAAGGCTACTCCATAAATCTCCAGCAACTGCGAGGTCTCACTGTCTATTAGCATTGAATTTAAAGAGATAGATCTTAATTCTAAGCCTAAGAGACCCTTAAAATTTTAGCAGCATCATATTGAATATCTTATTAATGATAAGACTCTTAAATACTGGGCTCATTCTCTCTAGCCTAGAGGGCTGTGATGTTTCATCACCAATTTCCTGAGCTTCACATATCTGCTTAATCGATAGCTAACATATTTAAAAAGAACAGAATATCTTACAAGACAGTCAATCGCATTAAGAGAGTGATTTACTTTAATGTTTCATTTTATAAGACTAATTTAAATTATATATTCGATTAAATGCAAAGGGCTTAAGAGCATAATATAAAGTTCATACAAGCTGATGAGGCAGTATTTACTTTTAATACCTTCATATCAAGGTCTTGGTATAAGAGGTACAGCAAAATTGAAGTATATGATTAAAAAGTTTAGGTTTAAACTCATGCAATACTTGGTGGAATAAGCGAAGATAATGGCCTCGAGACTTATGTTATCCATCCTCGCTCAATAAAGACCGAATAATATATTAAGGTCTTACAATAACTCAAAGACAAATACGCTGACTAAGAGATTATTCTATTCGTTGATAACTTGTCAGTTCATAAAACTAAAGACTCAAGGAAAGAATATGATAGGCTAAACATAACACCTGTATTTAATGTTCCTTACAGCCCTTAGTTTAATGGAATTGAATTATATTAGTGGTTATTGAAAGGTCATTATAAGAAATTGCTGCTCTACCATCTGATGCATGATTTAAAGATAGATACAGTCGATTTTATTAAGAGTGCTGCTAAGAGAGTCAGCGATGATAAAGCTAAAGTATGCGCAAGAGAAGGGGAGATTTTGTGTATATATAAAAGTTTTAGATTTAAACGAATGAATAAGTTCACATATTAAATTTGCCCGTAAGGGATTTGGCTTCTCTTTCTTTTCTTCCTCTTAAGGCTTGCTTGGGCCCATGTTTCTTCTCTTAGTGCCAGCTCCTGCATCTATGTTCATCTCGTCTGGCTTTCAAAAATCTTTGTAGAGTCTCTTGCTCAATTAATGCTTTACCTGTCATTTTCTCTCTCTGTTTAATTTGCTGCGCTATTTCATCAAGTAAATAGCAGTGCCAGGTTTTTCTATAAAGTTAGAAGACTAAGCATACTAGAGATGAATGGATGCTTCTATAGTTCCTAGAGCCAAGTGTCGCTGATTTTTATTCCCTGCTTCTCTTTTTCTTCAGGAGAGCTATAGCGTTTCTTGTGAGCTTCTTAAATTATTTCATTTAAGTACCCAGGGTTCAGAGGACACCAAAGAAGAAGTTTCTCTCTGGCAACTTATTAGAGTTGCAGCTTTGATGGAAGGTAGAGAGCAACATCTGGATCACTCATAGCATCATCATAGACATTTGTTACTGAAATTTCAGGGTAGTTAGGTATCTCGATCATTCTGATTTCATTAAACTTAAAAGCTTTTTTCTCTTCACTTAACAATGCCTTTAAGAATGATATTTTTGTTCCATCCTAAGTCGGCAAGAACAATCCAACTATGCTTAATAAGTTAGTTATAAGTGAAAACTTACCTTGCTATACCAAGTATCTGTAAAGATCTTCTTTACTTCTGAATTTTCCAATTAAATCTTGAGATTAAATTCTCTTCATTGCATCAATCATAGACTCCATCTTGCTTCAAGTTTCTATAAATGTTAATGAAATTCAAAATTATGGATATCCATTCTAAACTTACTAAAATTTTACTACTTAATAGGGAGATCCACTTGGAGGTCAACCTGAAACAGATAGTAAGAGAAAGATGGATGAACTTTCTCCAAGTTTCAAAGTTTTACTTCCATTTTTAACAAACTTTCTCCATTAAATTGCTCCTAATAATAATTAATTTAATTAGTTGGTGCTCCTAATCTATGTAATACTTCTTTAAATTGTTATATTAAAGTTCAAAATCGTATTAGGTGGTACATTAAAAAAATAAATTTTAAATCTCCCCTCTTAAATTAACAAAAACAGCTTTAGGAACACCACCTAACTTCCCAAAACACATTTAGGTGCATTTTAATGTATAAAATAGATGAAATAATACATAAATTATCTCAAAATATTAGAAATATAAAACTAATGTCTCGCACTCTGTTCCCATTAAACCTATCTAAATCTCTGAAGATATACTCCTACTAGTGTATAAAGGTAGAATTTAAACAGCTTATATAATTATTAATAGTACTTATAAAATGAGACGCAACTTACTAAGAAAAAAGGCATTGCTTCGCATTAGCCAGCAAAAACTTTCTTTCATGAATCAAAAGAAAATTGAGACTTATGATGCCTCTACCTAATACGAACCTGAAATTCTCTAACCTTAGGTCTCAGACTTTGAATAACAATTCAGTTCTTAAATAGAAATGAAGAGCTAAGAAATTCAATGCGAAGTTCCAATAAAAATGGTTGAAGAGAAGGAAGAGAAAAAAGAAATTAAAGCATTACATTTATGTGAAGAGTGTGAGAAGAACTTCACTTATAGATCTGCTATTAAGCGTCATATCTTAGAGTAGCATTCTAACAAGCCAAAACACTATCTTAACCATGATAAGATAAATGGAAAATATTTTTGCCCTTATGCAATAAGCAATATAATCATTCAAGAGATTTAAAAATTCACCTATAAAACCATCATGGCAAGAAGTTTGAAGCCATAGATCCTGAGACTGGTGAGGTCTTCCTTCAAAAAAAAAAGCCAAGAGACCTTTAGAATCCTTGGAACAAAGAGTTAAGAAAGAAAATAAGCCTATTAAAGCAATGAGAAACCTTCCAGCTTCTGAGATAGTTAAAATCACTCTGAAGATACAAGCACTAAAGCTTCCAATTTTAAATGTAATTGACCTTAAAGAATGTAAGGAAAGTTATCTTATACTTGAGGACAAGTTTGAGAAAAAGGTCATAACTGATAAGCAGTTCGCATACAAGATTTATCCATTCAACTACTTTAAATGCGATGACAAGTATCAAATGGAATTTGTCAATGAGTACTAAGCTCTTACTAAAGCAAGGGATAGACAGTGCAGATTTATAATTAAGCTCGATGCAATACTGCTTGCTCAAGATCATGTTGCTTTTCGCCTCCCTCTATATTAAATGACATTAAGAGACTTCATTTAAGATTAAAGAGTTCCAAAGTAGCTACCTCTTATTCTTACAAATGTTTGCAAAGGCATAGAAGAGGTGCACACTTTAGGGTATGTTCATAGAGACTTGAAGCCTGAGAATATTATGCTTGACTTTTCACCTCTCAAAGTAGTAATAATTGATTTCAATAGATCATAAAGAGTGGAAGCTTCAGGACTTGGCAACGTTTATGGTACTCCTGGATACTTTCCAGAAAGGGAGGACTGGAGAGATGGTGATATTAAGTGGGATATATGGGCTCTAGCAGTAATAATTTGTGAATGCGATATGGCAAGAAATGATTACTATAGCTCCAAAAGAGAGAAAGATTCAAAACAGAGAATACAGCAATATCTAGACTAGAATAAGATAAAAGGTAGAATGAAAGATATGGCTGAGTAGATAATTATTAAGCCTAATCACAGAGCTGACCATACAATAGACTAAATTGTAAGTTGGATAGGAGAAATAAAGTTTAGAAAGCTGCCTCATGATGCCAAAGTACTGTTTGAGTGAATAATAAAAATAAAACACTTGCATAACACACTAATTTACATTACATTATAACCCTAAACCCCTACATAAACCCTATTTAAACCCTAATAAAGTATGCACTAATAGTCTACTTTCATCAATAAAAAACTCAATCAAACTACTGAAAGGGTTTTGGGGTTTTAAATCAGTCTATATTTTATATTGCAAATTTGAAAGTCTTATTTGTAAATACATCGAAGTTAAAAGTCTGAGGGATGTAATAAATATCGTTCTTGTAATCATATTGCAATTTATTTATATATTTATAATAAACTTATATATAAATTATTTCATATTGGTTTTTAAGTATTGAAAGTTCATGTAGCCATTAGGACAGTTATAGTCTGGTTGTTCTGATTCGCAATTGCATCTTAGTACCACATTTTGATACAATAAGTCATAAAATATATATTTAGTTATTTTTAATCAAGGGGAGGTTTCACAGTTTGTTGTAAATTGTAAAATAGTTTTTCACTAATGAAATAATTGCAATTTCTTATTTGTTTAAAAGCAATATAAATAATTGTAAAAACCTGTATACTGGCTCTGACTTCTTTCACATTAAAAATCAACTTCAAAGGGATCTATAAGTGTGGATACATAATACCAACACTTAAATCCCCAAACACATCGTAAGTTTTCCCCTATTCTTAGATTTGTGTCATAAATGTCATTGTGATGTTTAAATTCTTAATAAATTCCTTGGATGTTCTAAGCATAGGAGCCTAAATCAAGGCAAAGTTATAGTAATATTGAGTTCTTTGAATTAACTCTATCAATTCAAAAACAGATAAACTTAAAATAATAGTCAGGCCCAAGAGCGTGATGGCTGTGGAGATATAGGACTCTGAAGATGCTTGTCTTTTAAAATATAAACTATGAGGAATTTAGCCTAGTGTCAGACATCTAAGGCAACCTTATAAAAATGAACCAATGCTTTTTAAGCAGCCTGTAAAATTTTAGACATTTGTAATTATATTTGTGCAATTATTATAGAATTAATTACAATTTAAAGCGTTTTTTTATCATGACTTTTTATAAGGATTTAATATTAAAATAGAATATCTAGTTTTCTGTATATTAGATGTTACATATTTATTTATATAAGAATATTATTTGAAAAATTAAAGAATTAACTTAATATTATTGGAATAACTTTTATTAAATAAATTTAGAATTAGAAATATGTACCAAATAGGTATTGGTTCATTCCATAATAAACTATCTTTAGGTATTACTCCCTAAATTATTTTATGACTCTTCACTCTACGATGAAAAATTCACAGCTTACTATTTATAATTTTAACTTAAACTCTGGGAAAAAAATTTTTAGTTGCCATCGTCTTTGTCCGTATTTTGACTTAAATGAGATTGAGATAATTTATTTAGATTTTATTACTTTTTTCCTTATTATTTGATAAATTTGTAAGTTCTAATTGGGCAGATATTTCTATATATTAAAAATCTCTTTCAGATCTAATTATTTGTCATTTTAATAATATAAATTAATTATGACAATTTTTCTTAGTTTTATTCATTAAATATTATAAAAATCATCAAATAGTTGTGGGTAATGTGATTAATCTTAATTATTACTTAAGTCTACTTCTATTATTAATCGATAAAGATCACAAATACACTAAAAATTAAAAGATATCCACCAATCTAAGCTATTCCTGATGTTAATGACCGATCGGTGAGAGTAATTATTTCATAATATCCTTGAATCTAATCTTTATACAATCCGGAAATAAAATAAAAGCTATTAGTAAAGAATTAAAACAATTAAATGTCAATAAATTGATCAATTAATATTATATATAAATCTTATATTTCAATGTTATTAAAAAGAGACAAATAATAATTCATAAATTTTAATGTACATATTTATACATTATAAATTTCTTATATTTAATTCTTATTTGTTTGGGGAAAATATTAATTTTTTCTATCTCTAATTATAATGTGAAAATGATTCACTCTTTTAATTTTAAATAATATTTTATGCTTTTTAAATGAAATGAATAACCGAGTTACTTTTGTTTTTAAAATATATTTTTCACAATTATAATGTAATTCCTTTATATTATCTTAAAGATCATTAATTTCATTTGGATAACTCTGATCAAAGCTTATATCAAAGAATACTTCATGAGTGTATACTTAATTATAAGATACTATCGAATTAGTCTTATTAAGAATAAATTATAAATTAAATCCACAAAATTAAACATAGAAAATATTATAATTATTGAAAATCTAATAAAGTATTACTTAATGATAATTATTATTTCTAACTATTGATAGTGAATTTTTGACATTAATAATTATTCAAAATTAATATAAAACAGAAGAGAAATGCACAATTATAAATCAAAGATGAAATAAAGAGTTTATTCAAGATGAGCATTTAGATTTTTAGTAAGTATTTTATATATCACATTATCTTATATTATTCTACTTTGAATTCCTTCAAAAGTAGTAGTATTATTTGTGCACATTTGCCTAACATTATTTTATTCTAATTACTCTGGTAAATTTCAACTATCAACTGAAATGCGATGTTTTCAACACATAACCTAATTCATTAATCTCAAAAATTAATATTTTTTAAAGTCGATAGACATCATATGTGACATCTTAGCTAAAATAGAAAGATTTTGAAAATCTTATAAAAATTATATTGAATGTAAACATCATGAATAAGCAGTGAGAACTTTGTAGAAAAATATATGTTTAAGTTTTTTATCATATTACCATTTTTTAAATAACAAAATGCATTTATATTAATAACTCGCAATTACTTGTCTGTTACATTTTAATTTAAAAATAAATTTCCTATTATTTTGTATTTTATCAATAATAGAGGGGCTCAACTAATATGACAAATTACTTCTCAGGAGGACATAGACAGTGAAAAATAAACTAAAAATCAAAGTTGCATATGAAATTATTAATATATTTTGTAAAATCTCCATAAAAATCGATAATATACACTAAAAATCAAAATATAAATGTATTGTAAGAATAGATTTTTTTCATAAATATTTTGTAATTATGAAATAAGATTTGACTTTGATTTTATTTTAGTGAGAAATACATTACAGATTTTGTCAAAATTTAATTTTTTAAATTATCATAATCATGCTTCGTAATTTAAGGAAATCTAGACAATTTGTTATTTTATTATATATTCAGTAAAAATTAATATGATAATTTAATAAATTTTTTGAATTGTAGAATTTTGAAATTTTAATAAATTAGAAAAGACTTTTGAATAAATCTCTAAAATTTTATGAATTTAATTAATTAAAAAAAAGAGATTACTGTCCTCCATAACTAGAATAGAATAGAATAGTTAGGGCTAAATTAATAACGAGATATTCTGGGTCATAACATGACCCAATATTTGCATTCTTGGGTCATGACGTTGCTGGTGTGAATGACGTGGTACATAACCTTGAGCCCCAAAAAACCAAAAAACCCCACTTAAGAGGAAAAGCTGGAAAAGACTAGCAATTGCTCGGCTCCTCTGTGCTCCTGACGTCCGCCATTCATCACTGTGTGGAATGCAGTCCCACTTCTTCCCCCCCCTGCCTCCCTTCTAGCCAGCCTTGTTAGACTGTATCCACCCTGCCAACTAACGGCGTAATGGCAGGGAAATCGGCTCTCTAGAGCTCTCCCCATGGGCGATTGAACCCCGCTAGCTCGTTGTTATTTGCAGGTAGGTCTCTGGGCGCTTTCATCTCCTGCATGAGATAGTATTAGGCTTATATGGTTCCCTCCATAACTAAATATCCTAAGATTTGTTTATTCAATTATTCTACTACTTTAAATCAATTACATAACTATATCAAATTTTTTAAAAAAATTATCAGAGTTGAGAATAAATTATTTAAAAAATCATCCAAATACATTCAAAATAAATTAATTCAATAGATTATTCTCCAACAATAATGAAAAGTAAATAAGAAATTGGTGGTAAATATCTTTTAAAAATCAATTGCAAGTATAATTAAAAACTTTTAGTTATAATTATTAAAATTAAAACAAGATATATAAGTACATGGAACAACAATAGCTTTCAATGTCAAAACATCTGAATAAAACAATCAAGAGACTATTTGGGCCCTACAGTAAAGTTAAATAATAAAATAAATTAAATCTATTTTGATAATAATAGTTTAGAACGATTCTATTTAGCTCCACTTTTTAAATAATTATTATTTTATTAAATAAATTTAGCCATGTAATTTTATTAATTGATTAATCTAAATATTGATAAACTATAATTGAAGGTGTGAAATTTGAATTGCAAATAAATAAATTAAATAAATAATTGCAATAATTAGAGAAATTACTTTCTGTCAGGCATTCAATGTTACACTGTTAATGGCAAGTTTATTTTATTTACTCTTTCTCATTTTTACACTTGAAGCAAGTAATTCTCATTATAGATTAATTTACACGTATTTGACCAATTTCTCAGGGTTTTTTGGTCTGGTTATAATAATTCCAGTCAAAAATATATTGTGGATTCATTATGATTATTTCTTTTAACAGTGGAGTAAGCGTCTTTATAGATATTGTTTCAAGTCGACATTATCTACTTTCACAATGAAAAAAGAATTACTCATTTTTACTTTATAATTTAAATGTACTTGAACATAATGAAACTTTTACTCAGAATAAAAAGAATCGTAATAATATTTATTGAGCAAATTAAATCCTTACATGAAATTCAAGGAAAAAGCTTTTAGAAACCTTCTAATTAAAAATTTTTGCACCAGTCTTTACAAAAAACTTAAGTAAATAAAAGTTAATAAACAAAGATTCTAAATAACCTAAACATTAATGTAACTAAATTTAATTAAAGAAAAAATATCTTTTAAAAGATATGTAGAAACTATTATAAAAATATACTTATTGCAATATTGTAAATTAACTCGAATTAAATAGACTGCCGTCAGCTATGAAAGTACTAAAGCTCACCTTTCACACTTGCTAAAAAATGAAGAAATTCTTTCATAAATATTTGCTGAAAGATAATTAAATTCACATTTCTCAGTCTCTATTAAGATGCATGCGGACACCAATGATGAATTAATGTAAATATAATAGGTTGAAAATTTTTTTTTGATAATCTATAGAACCTAGATCGCTGTAAAATTTATATTCCAGTTGTAAATTCACTCTATATTTATGTGTTAAGTAACATTGATATGTATTATAATTCAAATCAAAGCAATAAAACAATTAAAGAAATTGGAATATTCTAAAGTCATTAATGCATTTATTAAGTTATAGAAAAAAGTAGTGATCCAAAGAATTGCTCTGTGTGGCTTGATGGATAAGTATTTTTATGTTGCTAAACAAATCTTCGTGTGTAATGATATTCAAGATTTTCAGTCTCATTTTTCACTAGAGCTAAATACAACCACCTCTGTCTCAAGAAAGTGCATATGGATGAAATTAATCATAAAAAATTAGCACCGCTGTGATCACAATAATACTTTGTTATTTAAGTAATTGTTAAAACAAAAATTATAGAAAAACCTTTTTGAGGCTTGATATCATTTGACAACCTAAGAATCATTTACTATTATTATTAGCTAGAACTGTTCTGAAAATTATACGGGAAATTCGCCAGATATGGAGTATAATCATATATAACATCTCCTTTTTGATTTTCAAAATATCAAAAACATTCATCAGGTGAGCTTATTTATTTTTGCAGGGATAGCAGAGTTAGCATATGGCTAATGTCAACAAGCCACTACATAGATATTTCAGGAAAATGTCAAAATATTGAGCACTTTTAAGCAGTTATGTACGCTACTATTTGATTCCGTTTCTTTAGTTATGTAAAAAATAAGAATAAAAAAAGGTTGGCTTTTGATATAGTAGTCTTAGCAATTTAAATTTTGTCACTCTTCGAAGAAAATGTTAAGGCTGAAGCTAATTAATAAGAATGAAAGTTGAACGAAAAGACTAAAATAGCATAATTAAGTTAAAGCACAGATTCTGAGTAAAATAATTGAAGAATTAAATAAGTTAACTTATAATCTTTTAGATGATTAATCCACAATATATTTTTGACTGGAATTATTATAACCAGACCAAAAGACCCTGAAAAATTGGTCAAATACGTGTAAATTAATCTATAATGAGAATTACTTGCTTCAAGTGTAAAAATGAGATAGAGTAAATAAAATAAACTTGCCATTAACAGTGTAAAATTGAATGCCTGACAGCAAGTAATTTCTCTAATTATTGCAATTATTTATTTAATTTATTTATTTGCAATTCAAATTTCACACCTTCAATTATAGTTTATCAATATTTAGATTAATAAATTAATAAAATTATTACACTCAATCCGTTTTTCATTACTACTAAGACCACATTAAACTTCTGAAACTTATTAATTTATTATGAAATTTAAAATCGTGATCAGAGAGTATTTTTAATTGAGTACTGATTTATTATTTTAATTTTATTTACTGAGAAAATTTATATAAAATTTATAAAATTAAAAAGAAATTAGAAAGTCATGAATCTTTTTTTTAAACTTAATTATTATCTATTATGAACATTAAAATTTTTATTGCTAAATCTACTCATGTAAACTTGGCTAGTATAATTCTAAAATAATTAAATATCATTATTATAATGTTTATAAATAAATTAATTTTATTTGGTAACTTTAAATTTTTGTTATAATATTAATTTCTATTCTTTAAATAGTGTCTACATTTTTTAGAGAATAAAAAAATAGTTCTAGAATTGTGAATTTCAATATTTGTAATATAATAAATATTAGCTTTTTAAATAAAAGCGATGTTAATAAAAATGACTTCAAATTTCCCCTGAAAAAAATAAATAAATTGATATAAATTTTAGGGTTAAATTTAGAGACAGCTTACCGATCTTTAATTTTGGCAGTATCTATTTTAATAATTTATTTGTTTAATATAATTTTATGAAAAAATTATGAATAATCATAAAATTAGATTTCTGAAATGTTTTTTTATCAATTTAAAGTCTCCAGAAATAAAAATTGATTTTAATTATAATTAATTTCTAAATCATTTAATTATTAAAAATAAAAAATTGCTTGAAAATCAGCATTAAGATAATTCAGATGACCCTAATTTTAGAATAAGTAAAAGTTTAGTCAAATTTTCAAATTTAAATTTAAGTTAAAATTTAAGCTAAAATTAAAGGATCACCCTTTCCCAGAGGTAAGTCATCTTCATTTATCTACAAACTCACAGGATTTTCAATAATTAATAGGCACTTATTAAATAAATTTAGTAAACTAATCAAATATAAAAGATCCTTAAGCACAAAAACGGCAACATCTGTTACTTTGCTTTAATTTATTAAAATAAAATTATTATAAAAACAAAATTTATTTGGGAATTATGAAAATAAAGATTAGAATTATTATTAAATCTAACTGCCACTAATTAGAGAGGGTTATAGATCAAATTTAATTACAGTATGTTACCAATATAAGTTGCTGGATGTTAAAAACTACTTGTATTTAAGAGAAATTTGGCAGGTTTGGCATAAATATTTCGCATTCACAAATCCAGATTAGTACTTATGTTAATTTTATAGATTTTATTTAGATTTAAACATGGTAGTTTCAGAGATAAATATGTATTCGCGAATGCCAAAGCTAGAACTACTATCTTTGACAATGAAAATATTGAAGTGTTCGCTCATAGTTCAAATTCTGATTACTCTAATTGTTTATTAACAAACTAACAATCTATTTTTATTTAAGTTTGATAATGAGTTAGGATACATGCTAATGGAGTTGAATCTAAGTAAAATCTTTAAAATTAACATAAGTACTAATCTGGATTTGTAAGTGCAATATATTTATAAATTAAGTAATAATTAATCTTTAATAATTAGAATAACTAATAATCAGATTTTTTGTGAAAAATATACTGCCAAACCTGCCAAATTTCTCTTAAACACACGTAGTTTTTAACATCCAGCAACTTATAACGGTAACCTACTGTAATTAAATTTGATCTATAACCCTCTTCTAATTAGAGGCAGTTAGATTTAATAATAATTCCAATCTTTATTTTCATAATTCCCAAATCAATTCTGTTTTTATAATAATTATAAACTTGCTTAACTTCCTGAGACATTTAGCAATTGTGTGATCTTTGTGATTTAAACATTAAAATTTTATTTATATTTATTTTAAAATTTGTTCAAATTTGATTTAATAAAATATGTTATACTAATAATTACTTGATTAAAATTAAAACACTTTTTGTATTATTTAAGTGCGGAATAAATATTTTAATTAATATTTAAACTAAGTTTAATTATAGTTAAACTGAATGAATTTATTTTCTTATACAATTTTTTGTATTTAAATTTTGAAATAGTAAAGATCATAATTTTTAAAACTTATTAATCTTAAAATTTTATTCAAATAATATTTATAAAGATTTTAGATTTTAAATGAGCTTCCAAATCTCTATTGTTTTCTGCCATCTGAATTACTCTGCTAACGATGACTTTTTGCATTTAAATTATATAATAATATTTTTAAAGACGAAATCTTGAGAGGCTATAGAGTATCACGGAGTAAAAATATATAAAAGTTATATAGAAAATCTATTTTTGTTATTATTTATTAATATTTGACCTATTATAACAAGGAATTAAATAGTTTATGCCAGACTACCCTCAGATAGATATTATTACTTTTCTTAAGTGTATAACAAAAGAAAATCTTGTTCTTACAAATGCAGACAGTAAGATAAAAAATTTTAACAATATACTTTAGTACAAATCTTTAATGATCATCTGCTAAACTGCTTTGAGTTTATATTAGACTAGAATTCAAAGATTTGTCTAACTTCTCCTGACTAAGTGATACTGTAAATTACTTTTTTACTAAACTCTCTATAGCTTTAAAGATTTGATGTTTGAGTTAGATAATTTGAGATATCAGAACCTTAAAATGTTTAAAGATTTCGGCTAAGACTATTGCAAATATTATTATTTTAATTGCACCCAAGTTACTTTCATCATTGGCCATATTAAGAATCTTTGCGAATTAGCTGCATTAAACTCACAAATCTTTTTAGATTAGCAAGCACAACTGCCTACTTCCCAACCATTTTAATTTTATATTTTATATTAATAATATTGCAGAAAATTTATATTATAGTTATTTTAAAAATATTTAAATCAGAGATTTTTATATCTGCTATTTACTAATAACAAGGATTATTTAGTTAAATTTATTCACTATTATATTAAGCGTTAAATAATAATTAAAATATTATAAATAAAATTGTGATAATTTATCAGAAAATTTTTATATTAAATTTCGGGACTACTCTAAAAACAATTGATTTTTGCAATAACTTATTGAAATCTTTAATAATAATAATTACCAAAAGATCAAAAGAATGAATAAGATGCAGTTGTTACTCATGCTACTGAACTAGTTTCTGATAAAGATAAACTCAGCTAAGAGTAGATAGTTCCAAAGAAGACCTAACATAGAACTGACTAGATTTGTGAAGGTCCCAGCTACATGAAAGCCACTTCTTCTTCTTAATCTAAGATTAAACAAAACTCATCTGGTAAAACTACATCTAAAATCAAGAAGATTTCCCACAACAAGCAACTCGTAGATTTAGATTAGTAAGAAGAAGTTAAGTAGAAACCACAAAACCTTTTAATTGATTTATTTTATTTTATTTTAAGGTTATATTTGAAGTCTTGCCGGAGTTTATTGAGAAAGCGAGGTCAATGTGAGTTTATATTTTTAATAAAATAAATTTACATATCATAGCTTTTTTTTGTAACTTTTTAGAGCTTTAGAGAGGTTTAAAACTTTTCTAAATTTATTTTATACCTAAACTTATTGATTATATATTTGAGATTTTGTCCAAAGTAAAGTATACTTCTCGTTTAAGCTACCGTCCAAACATTCCAATAAACAGAGACATTAGAAATATTCTTTGATTAGGAAATATCATATTTACCAAGTACCTAAACTGAAGTTAAAGTTATTCAGCTAAACAGCAACCAAACAGTGTGCCTCATTTAGAGGTTCTTCTATAAGGGCTTTGAATGATTCCATTTTTTAAAACTTACTTTATTTAGTTTAAATTATTACAAGAGCTATACCCGAGCATAAAAAGTAATTCTATTAATTTTTTAATTAATATACACTATAACTTTTCTAAATTCTTTTCTCAATTTGAAAATTGACTAAATACTCCAATTTCTCATAAAACTTAAATTATTTTAACATAAAATTATGGGTTTTAAGCAAGCTAACAACATTCTACCACAAAATGCAATTGGAAGTGTGATTTCGGTGGAATAAGGTTTTTCTACACCCAAAAAGTCTATGTCAAACGAACCTCAACCTTTCAACTATGTGAATAGATACTAGAATTCGACTGAAATGCTAAAAAGTTTGAATTTGAGTAAAAATGTTTTATCTGAATAAATTGATGGTCAATCAGCACCTAAGGATAAAACTCAGGAATTAAACTCAAATAATTGCTTTATAAATATTTTTATTAAGGATATATTTTAATTATTAATAAAATACATAAAAATAAGAAATTTGAGAAATATACATCTTAAAGCATAAAATATATTTAACTTAACTGCCACTTATTACCTTTAGTCACATTATAATTTGAATTATATTTTTAATTTCATATTTAAATGAGCTATTTTGGAAATTATAATCAAATGTCGAACGATAGAGGCAGTTCACTTAATAACTCATGTATGTTCATGTTTTGTGATATATCAGGCGCCTGCAATAATGTTAAACATTCCAAACTATTTAATATCTTAGAGAAAGGCTTTAAGAAATGTAATACAAAATTATCTTAAATCATGATAGATAACATAATAGACTAGTTCTAGCATGCTTCCATGTCTATGCCTCTAAGAATAAAATCACACAAGGAGTGGCTCAATGCTCAGTCTAAACTCCATAATTTTTAAATTGAACATCCAAGCAGTGATATCGTATAAAAAAATAAACAAATGGAAACAAACAAGACTATTGACGATAAATTTCTACTTATTCTATTAGAACCAATAATGCTCATGTATGCCGATGATATTGTAATAGAGTTTAAAACTATGGATGTACTCAAGAACTGGGATAAACTACGGATCCCGATATGGAAAAGTATTGACCTTCAAGAAAATTAAAATAAGAAAAATAATAAGAAATAAAGAGGGAAAAAATATCGGAACTAAATAAGCACCACTTGAAGACATTTAAACATCAAAAAAGTTTCAGATAGTCGCTAAGACCTAGTACCTAGGTTTTACGTTACAACCCCGGGATAAAGCCCCAGGCCTCGTAAGAAAACCTGAACCTAAATCAAACTAACTAATCAACACTATTAAATAAAAATGAAACATAAAAAAAATTAAAATCTAAGATTATAAAAATCACATCAATGATTAGATTCTGTAAAACATAATTCAACAAGAAAATCGAATAATTATATGCCCTAGCAATATTTAGATACTACATGACACCTTACTTCCATACTGGGTTAATTACAATAGAAAATGCATTTACATTGTGGAACCAACAGATTCGTAAATTATACTAAGTTACAACAAGAATCTCAAATATAATTCCATCTACAAACTAGCTAGAATAGTGGCCATTCTAGCTCATTTAACTCATTGATAAACAGCCAAAGTTTCTACAAAATGACATCCTTTTCGAACTAAAACTCAACTCACTATAAAAAGTGCTGGATTGACCACTAAAAAAAATTAGAGAACATTAAGAATAAGCCTCGACCTCAATTTAAGGAGAAGATAACGAGAGGTCATCATCAGTTCAGAATATTTTATTCATCCTTAGCATTACTACTAACCATTCCTAAAAAACTCCTGAGTTACGGTTTTTAATCTGCAATTAGATTGAGTAAATCAACATTACCCAATACATATAATATTCTAATAACTATAAGGTTGATGAAAAGCAATCGGATTTCTTCACTGATGCGTCTTCACTCAAGGACCACTAGGGAAACAACTTTAATGGAGAAGGAATATCTCCCAAAAGACTTAAATATGACTCCATAACTCATGCTCATCTGCTCCTGTCATAAGGTAGAAAGCTTAAAAGAATCAACAACTAATCAATATCGTGATATCAGAAGCCCAGCAAATGAATAAGCAGTAAATTTGCTATAAAATCCAAAATCACATCAATAAAAATATTCACTGATAGCTAAGTTACTTTGGATGCTATCAACAAACGGTCACATTTAAAGTTCAACTAACATTATCAATCGTCATTATCATTCAAGTCAATTATTTACTCTCAGTCAAAACACAAAATATCAATGAACACAACCTGGAGACTTCAAGACAATGGTTTAAGAAGTTTAAGACCCTCCTACCGCAGGAGTACAAATTCAATAAGCCAGCAATAGAGAAGAGTTACTAAAATAGTAAAGTATAAGTAGATTGTACTATAGATTATGAATTATCAAGCAAAATAAGAACTCCTAAATAATTTACTTAGTGTAAATCTCGACAAGTAATAACTAAACCACCTCAATTTAACAAAACAATTTTTTACCAATACCAATACAATAACATCATCCCAGATAGAATTTAAACTTTAGTAAGAGTATAATCGCATCAACTGGGAAGCCTCAAATGCCCATATTAATGACACAGTGATTGATATTACACTGAGAGCTAAAAGAACTTATACTCAAGTCATTGTAATGGTCAAAATTAAAAAATAAGACTTTATTAAACTGCTACATTAATTAATCTTCAGGTAGTAATAACAGCAATCTTATTCGCAAAAGGATATTACCGACAGGGCGAATTACACTGCATCTATTGCTCCAGACAAAAAAATACAATACTAGCAACACTTGATCATCTGTAATAATGTTACAATCCACTCTATGATGTTTCACACTTAAAATCTTATTCTATTAACCAACTCCTATTACTACTATAACAAGGACCTTCCATGTAATAATAAAACTAACTTGCAAATAATATTGATCTTCTATCAAAACTTCACAAAGTTATCAGATTAAACCAAATCACTCCATTATATCCATGCACATCTTGCTGCTATAATAACATGGGCATAACAAACATTTTAATTGTACAAAGACCTTGTACTTAAAAATATTAATCACTCACACTCCATACTCTCAACTTAAAGACGATGAGACAGCTTCAAATAATGTATCAAAACCAAATTCTACGAAAAATCCCCCAACTACACCAAAACCCATATCAAAGGAATAACAACTCATTTAAAATTTAACTCTTATGAAATGTCAAAAACCGTTAAATTATCTAAGTTGACGGAAGATATATAAATAGTGATATCAGCATTACGTCATAAATCGTCATTATGGATACCATCAGACATTTAAGAACCTGGTGACTCTTACCAACAGATGACCAATATATATATAAATAAACTTTTCACTAAGAGTACTAGATAAAAAGAGCCAAACAAGGAGGTACCATAACAAGATAGAGACTCTCTCACCTCACTTCAAGATCTTGCTGGTTACAATCAGAAAAACTCAAGTCCTGGTAACAACTCGAAGATGATGATAAACACATCTCATTACACCAGATCAACAAGACAACCACAATTCTTCTATCCAATATACTAATTAAACCTGACACACTAGATGACAGACAAAACTATATTAAAACTTCCTGAAATCTGATTAATCCAAACGGAAGGAAAGTGGACCTCTCTCACATAAGACTATATAAATTAAATAATCCCAATTAAATCTCAGACATTCTTAATGACAAACCTATTCAATCATCTCAATAATAACATAAGAAAGGCAAACTATCAGACTTCACCTAAATTTACAATACTTCCTCGAACATCAGACGTAAACTACCTAATTCATCTAATTTATGCTAATCAGACTTTATACATATAAATAATACTAGCAAATGATTAAATTCAATTAAATCAAATTATAATGTGACTAAAGGTAATAAGTGGCAGTTAAGTTAAATATATTTTATGCTTTAAGATGTATATTTCTCAAATTTCCTATTTTTATGTATTTTATTAATTATTAAAAATCTAATTTAATTACTTGGCTATTATAAATTAATGACTTTCATTAACAATATTATCTGGAATTTAATAAAATAAAAATACTTGAGTTGTAAATTTCTAAAATTGACAATTTTATAAATGAAAATGGAACTTAACATAAAATAAGTTATTATAAGTAATGTGTAAATTAATATATCTTAATATTCTAATCAACAATTTTAAAAATGATAATTTTTATTATTTTTATTGAAAAAGCTCCTTTATATAATATTCTTTTTTTGTGTAATGTTCAACAGAAAACATTTCTTCTCAATTTAAAATTTTAATTATAATACTTTTTAAATTATATCGATGATAAAGAGATTAAATTTTATATAAAATTTAACATAAAATTAGAAATTTAAGGTAATTCTCTATAATATGAATCAAATTTATTTTCAATATTTTCCCTCAATAGCAAATAATAAATAAGAATAAACTGGAAAACTTATAAAGTTCATAGTAATTATTGTTCAAAATTAATAAAGCATACCTTAGAATCATTTTTTTTGATTAAAAAATAATAAATACATAAAAATTTAGGTTTTAATTGGCTGCTAATCAAATTACTAAAATTGTATAAATAATATATGATATTAAATAAACAATTATAATAAATTCATATATATATATAAAGTTATTTGTTAATTATTTTTGAATTAAAATTGCTGGAAGTACAAATCAACAAAGAAATGTGAAAGAATTTGATCATAAAAGTTATGGAGTTAATAGAGATGATATTAAGAAGCCAGGATTTGACGATTACTATGAATGAAGTTGAGATATTTCAAGCACTAGACAAATAATATTTTAATAGTTTTTATTATTAAACAAAATTCGTTTTAAAAGTATAATTACATATTTGATAAATTTAAACAGCAATTCCCAATGCTTTATTTATATAGTACATATTAAAGATTAAAGAATAGATCTTTTAAAGATATTTAACTATTATAGAAGTAATTACAGGATCGCAATAAAATTATTCATTAATTATTGATTTTAAAGTATTTTATAATATCATAGTAATACATTTAATTTTTTATAGACTTTGATAATGGAGATTAAGGAATATTTAATTGTTAGAGATGGTGGGAGAGATGAAGTATGATATATGAGCAAAAGGTTTATGAAACATGAGTGATAGAGATGTCAGGGAGGGTTCCTCCAAGATTTGTTTGACTTCATTAATTTGCAAAGCTCAAAATATATTTAAAAAATACTAATTAAATTAATATATAATTTAAAATAACTCTTAACTAATTAGTGTCAAATAATAATTAATAGTAATGAATAAAAAATAAGATTTATTGGTTTTAATGGCGCAAATCACTTCGTATATTGATTAAAGTTCATTCTAATATCTTTTGGCTGGAATATATGAGAGAACACAATGAAGCACATTCCTATTTCTATTAATAAGAATTTTAAATGAATTAAGTAAATTGTTTTTCTTTAACGAGACTATCAAAGCAGAAGTGAGACAATTTTACATCAGTGTGAGAATTTTATAATCATAATTATATTAATCTTTTTATATTTAAAACAGTGAGAAAGCTTTCTAACCCCCTTCAAAGAGACTATTAGTTACATTTCTTGTAAAGAGTCAGAGGTTAATTTGACGACAGAAGACTTTTCTGTTTGATTTTGTTCACCACAACAGATTTCTTTCCAAGAATAGATTTGAATAAATATTTTTTAATAAATAACTATATATTAATTGTCTCTGACTGAGAGTTGTTGCCATAATTTCCCCAGTACCACCACTTTGACATTTTAAATTTTAATTAATTTAATAAAGTATAAATATAAAAATCTAATTTAATATCACTTCGTATATTCACATTTTAGATATTTTCTCTTATCGTTCTGCCTGCTATTAGCATATTTTTTTAATAAAATTATTTTTGTATTTTATATATTATTAGTAAATATTGATTTAATAAAATTAGAGAGTTTAATTTCATCTTTTATTAAGTTTTATGCCTTTTTAAATTACACCAACTTCTCATTATCCATCTTAAATTTGAATCCAGAATAAAATTTAAGAACATTAAGTTGATTATAATAAATAATCATTATGATACATCTATTAAAACTGTGATTATCTTTCAATTATATAGTGTAATTCCATTGTCTCCAATATTAAGTATCATTATAATTAATTAAGTTACGACAACACTTCTGAGTGTTATTTACTGTGCCTTACGATAAAAGAGCTAATAAGTTGACTAGGTCTACAATTATTATTCTCGTAATACATTCGATTTGGGAAGATGAATTCAAATTAAATAAATAGATATTAAAATCATGACAATTAAAATATCCAAAAGAACTCAAAATTAAAATTTAAATCGACTATACAATAAATCTCGCAATTTTAGCTGGACCATATCTTCTCAAAACATAATTAAATAATAGTTTATTTAATTTAATTCATTTACCAAATCGAATTAATTTCTACAATAATTAAACACTACTAATTAAAAAACAAATTTATATTTTCCTCATTTAGATCCTTTTATAAGTTGAAATCAATAAATTTTATTTACTCATTTTGATTAAATTTTTGATAAATTATGTTAAAATTGGTGAGAAATTTGGGGAATATTTGAAATAAATATTAGCTTTATAGCTGTACTTTATAGTTTTAATTTTTTATAATTATAATCAATTTAAAGTTTAAGTGCATTTACATGAACAATAAGCCTATTGGACAAACCTTGCTGACTATTATGGCAGGATTATTTGGAGACACTACTAAACTAAATAAATTAAATTTATTTATACTTAAAGTATTATCCTATGGTTTACCTAACTTGATCCTTGGGCCACATTTTATAATACATTTTGTCAAATAATCGTTTTAAAAGTATATTTTGTATAGAAATAATTAATTTTTATTTCTACCACTTATATGATATACTGCAGATATGCTCACTTTGTTCAAAACCTTATTAAATTTAAATTACTTATATTGGTATATTTTTAGAATTTGTTATATGATAAATGATAATTAAAACTTCCAATCCTAATAATTAAAAAAACATCATAATTGATGTTTAAAAATGAATTTAAATATAAATAGAGTAATTTTATTGATTACACAGAGAATAAAATTTGATGAATAAATTAAGAGATGAGCTTAAATAAATTATAATTATTTGCAATTTTTACATAAGAAAAGTTTGTTTTAAATTATATTAATCTAAACTATTTAATAATTGAAGAAATAAAGATTTAATAGTTTTAATTAGAAACAACATTTTATCCAATTAATTTTGGCTTCCTCCCCAAAAAATGACTCTAAATATAATAACTAAATTTTATGAAAATAGGCAATTGCCATTTTTATTTAAATTAAGCAATTTCATACATTTTGAATGTCTTACTCCTAAATATTTCTTTAAAATCATTTAATAAATAAAAGGTAAATAAAATAATAATTATTTTAGACAAGAAGTTTAATAATATAATTTGAAATAGCTTTTGATCTGGCCATTAAAAAAATGCCTGAAATTAATAAAAGTAATTTTAATTGAATAATTTAATTAATTATAACTACCATAACTAATTCAATGAATTATCTCTATTAAAAAAACAAATAAAGTTCAACACAATCTAACTTAGCATAATTTTTAAAGCAAAATTTATAAAAACAATTTTTGTAAAAAAATGATTTTAAACATAATTAAATGAATTTACAATTTTTGAAACGTAACATTCACTTTCCTACTTATTATCTAAATGCTTTTTTTTATAAGTTCGATTTCAAATCTTATGATTTTAATTAAAACATAAAATATTAAAAACATTGAGATTGAATATAAAATGCAACCAGCCTAAATTTTCAATTTAAAATCGATTGAAGCTACTTTTAAAATTTGAGTTTAAGTTTTAGCTGAAAATTAATATTTTAAATTAAGGATTCGTAGCAAAAACTTCAAATAATGTAAGATTCTTATTACGATTTTTAAAATTTCATAGCCTTAGACTCTCTAAGTCTAGTAATTTGGGAGTAAATAATTTTAATTAAAAATTTATAATTTCAATTAATTTAATTAAAATATAACTGCCCATATAAGCTAGTCTGTCAGCATTGCATAAAATTATTATTTATATTAATTATTTGAAAATTGCTAGTATTTAAGAAAGCTATTTAGAAGTCTATCTGTTCGTGATCAAAAAATAAAAATCCTTTATGAATTTATTTTCGATTGAATTGATATTTAAATGATTTTAATATATTAATTTTAGCTAATTAAATTGACTCTAATTAAGGACCAAAATTTAAGCTATAACTTTTTATAGGATAAATAATCATTTATATTTTATTGAAAGTATTTAAAAAGTGTCTAAATTGATACTCTTAAATTGTTAGTTTACCAGAAATTTTAAAAGTATTTATTAATTTGACCAATTAGCAAAGTAACATTTTCTTATTGTTTTAGAATAATGCATGTTTGTTCATAATTTAAATTTGGCCTATATTCAATTTTAAATTATAATTAAATTATTAAGAGTTTAAATCAGCGCTCATTTGTCAAAACTCAGCTATTTCTTGAATACTATGAATGAGTAGAACTAGATCCTGGAGAAAACTCACTCAGCCTATCTAATATTACAATCTAAAATTTAATTATATTTTTATTAATTAATTTTCTACAAATAATGTAAATTAATATTAGAAGTCTTCTACAAGGAAATCTCTCAATATTTTTTCGATTTTCCTTAAATATCAGAAAATACCTTCAGCAAGATTCTTCTTGAGAGCATTCCTGAGAAGAGAGATCAAAAACGTAATAACTAATACTTTTACATATTATTATAGTCACTGACTTCGAGAAAAGCATTTCATATTGGGTGAGATTCTTAATTACCCCAAAGTCCAATTTGGACCAGTTTGATCCTTTGTTCGTTTCCTCGTAAGATATATAAATTATACAACTAACTCTCTAAATAGATTTAATTAAATTATGGCAAAGATCTTGATAAATGCTCATCTATTTGAACTTTTAGAGGACTTCGATTCTTCTTATTTTAAGTAAAAAAAGATATTATAATTTTTATTGCGAGGAAGCATACTCTATGTTGAGTCATCTTCATAAAGAAAGCTAACGTTCTTCAATGTTTATGGAAACTTAGAATTTTTACTTTTAAATTAATTGAACTAATTTATAATTAATATTGAGATTGATGTTTTTAAGTATTATTATAATTTTTATTTTTAGTTTGTATAAATAATCTTAAAATTTTAATTTTTTAATAAAAAATACATCTGTTTTTTTGAGAAAATACAAATAAATATTACTAAAATTTCCTTACCCTATGTTGTATTAGCGCAGACTTCAAGAATTAAAAGAACTGAATCCTGTTCCTTTAATGATGTCAAAACCATTTTAATAATAATTCTATGATCATTACAATATTTTAAGATAATAAGTATTTTAAATATGTTTAGCAAATAAATTTATAAAATAAATCTGGCTTATTATATTAATACTTATGATTTTGTCTATTCGAAGTTTGATTTAAAAACATTAATGATAAACAATAAACTATTTATTTGTAATTATTTAAACTTTTTTATTTATATGCGTAAATTATTTTTATAATCTGGATGTTTGAGAAATAGTGTAATATTTTATCAAAAATAAAATAATTATTGCAATATTGTAGAAATACATTTTAATTTGGAAAATTGTAATTCAAAATCGAGGCAGTTAAAGTTGTCCAATTTATACGTTCTTGGGCTCATTCGAGAGAGAATTTAAAATTAGCTGAACTTTATAAATGGCGGCACTATTTTATCTCATCCCTGGAACGAGATAACTTGACTTTAATGTGAGGGCATAATATAATGAATTCAGACTTGTATAATTAACTCAAGTTATCTCCCTCAATGAGATAAAATAGTACCGCAAATAATAAAGTCTAGCTAATTTTAAATTCCCTACCGAAAGAACCCAATATCGTTTAAATTGGACAACTTTAATTGCCAAGATTCTGAATTATAATAAATAAATTTATCATTAATTTTCCAAATTATAATGTATTCTACAATATATAAAAAATTTTAAAATAATAAATTTGATAAAAACCATCAAATGAAGAGATAAAAGCAGCCGCTAAAAGTGTATCTTTCATCAACAAAAACCCTTTGATGTCTGGACCTGATCATTCTAAACAGCAGACCCACTAAACAACTCAATTCAGAGATTTAAATTCTCAATAAACTCAAAATATTTCAAAGTAGGATACTACAGATTCTTCTGGCCAGATAAAGTCCTCTTTAACAGGCAAAAAATCCACAACTTCCAAAATTGAGATTTCTAAATCTGCATAAATTCAATAAACCAGTTCTTTTGATTAATAGAAAACTTAAATCTCAAAATCCCACAATAGAGGCACTTGTTAGACTCAAAGAGATATACCTGCTTCAACTTAAGTCAAGGATACTAATGTTAAACCAACCCAAGATCCTAAGAAATAGTAAACACAGTAGCAAAAGACTTCATCCTTTAAACCTCATGCTACTACTAAAGCAAATATCCCTTATCAATCCCTTTCTATTAGTACAACACAGCAAACCAGACTACAGCATCATATCCAAGGAAACTTGTCTCTATAAAATTAATATTTAAATACTCAGACTTCTCAAGATCTCAGAAAAAGTTAGAATTTGAGATAATTGCAAAACTATAGACCTCCAACAAGTAGCTAGAACCTCACCCAGATTTCTAAGACTAACCCCTCCACTACTGGTAATATCAAAACAGCAGATATTGAATCTGTGATAAAAGCACCTAAGAAAGACCCAAGTTAATTAAATCACAATAATTAATTATATTTTTGCTTTTTAATAAGAAATTTCAGTAAAATTATTTTGTAACTTCAAATGATTAATTAAAAAATCAACTTCAAAACAATTCAAAATTACTAATTACAATTAATAAATTTTAAATTTAACTATTTTAATCCATTTAATTGCTCATTAAATATTTTATTGAAAGAATATGAAATATTATATTTAAGGTTATAATTACCATCCATTTAAACCCAGATTAATTATTATTAATTGAACAATTATATATTTTAAAATAGCATAATTTCATTACGAGCAAATATTTTGATAATTTAAATAATGATATCCAATGATTTCTTTTTTTAATACTTATTGTATAAAAAAATATAACACCATTGTAAAATATCTAAAATTGCCTAAGAATTTTTGATTAGGTTTTAATAATAAAATAATTTGGAGAATATAAAATTATTAATTTTTTTGGCTAATTAAATTTAATTATATTATATCATAATGAGTATCCAATTAATTTTAACAAAATTGCATATTTTAATACATTTAAGGAGTATTAAATCAAAATTTGTACATTTTCTACATTGTAAAATTCAATTGTAAAAAAGTGATTTGCTTCCCCCACAAAATTCTATTTTAAGTTTCATGATTTTATGATTATATTTTAAGGTTATATTATTGAGAACTCAGGCTCCTCATCCAACTCAAGTGATGCCTACAAGAACTACCTAAACTAATAGTTAAGCAAGCCAGACTCTGATGATCATGGTAACATCTGAGTAACAACAAGAAATAAAAATACTAATTAAATATGTTTTCAATATTATCAAACTGAAATTAATTCAATAGAGTAATTTAAAAAATGGAATCGTGAGTTTTTAATATTTTTGAATTTAAATAATTTTCAGAAACAATACAATTCTTAATAATTATTATAACTATTTTTAATATAAACCTATAAATTATTGATAAAATACATTTGAATTGGGAAAATTGAAAATTAAAAATATAACTGTAAATATATATAATTACAACTGCCACTAATTAGAAAGCATCTTAAATATAATCTGATTTTGATTATGACCAAATTTAATTATTAAAGTTTTATTAATAAATATAATTTTGTGTGCAAGTGTGCAAGTGTGCAAAAATATAATCATTAAACATGGGGTAGATTATCTGCACATTCTGATATATTTATTTATTTAAATATTAAAATAATTAGAAATGGCATACCGGACAGTATGGAACCGCGGGCATTGGCAAGAGCACCATCCTCAAAATGATAGACAGTATTTTCATCTGCGATGAGTTGATTCCTGGACCAACCCGTTTCCATGTTGAGGGAAGATCCCTTGATAAAGAGCCGCAAGTACTGCTGATCGACGAGATGAACATTGAGAGATTCTTCAACAAACTTAACATTCCAGCAATGAAGAAACTACTAGAGGGCAGGGGATACGCAGTTGATGTGAAATTCGGAGAAACCTCGGTGCTATACTAGGACTGTTTCACAATCATTACGACTAACGAGCTCCCATGGAACAGAATAACTGCCGAGGAAAAGGATTGCTTCGAGAGGAGGTGTATCATAGTAACACCGAGTGTGGAGGGCAAATCTGGCAAGCTGGCTTTCCCTTTCGATGCGACACAGCTGGGAAACTATCTCCTCGACAGATCAGAAGATGAAAGCCTTTGGAGTGAAGGCTCAAATGACAAGCATGT